>JAXIVJ010017352.1:0-26394 GCA_036785665.1 Chirona hameri
TCTATGGACCGACGGAGGCCTTCTACATGTCGATAGACATCCATCTGCAGAGCAACATAAGCCATCCAAAAGATACGGAGCCTTCTACCCACCCATAATGGCCCCCTTAAGCTAAAAAGGCATGCTTAAATGTCGAAAGGGCCGGCTCAGGCCCTTAGAAAGGGCCCTTATATCTTAGTCAGTCTGTGAGGATCTGCAGGTCTGGGAGGGCTTTTGCTAGACATGAAAAGAGCCCAGGGCGATTTGGTGTGTGAGATCGGTGGGTCTGAGAGGAGCCTAGTGACTCTGAGAAGATCTTATACAGGACTGAGATGGCCTTTAACTGATCTGAGAAGGTCCCCAGACGGTCAGATGGGACCTGCGGCCTGAGGAGACCCTCGGCAGGTCTCGCTAGGCTCCTCAGCCGGTCTAAGAGGGACTTGCCCGTCCTAAATCGTTCTACGAGGGCTTGATACGGCCTGGGAGAGACCTTGGGTGGTCTAAGTGAGTATTTTCCAGTTCCAATAGGACACTAAGCTGGTGTGAAAGGGCACCTGCCAATCCCGAGAGTACCCTATGACGGTCTAAGAGGGCTCGCAGTACGTCTAAGAGGGTCATACGGCGGCCTGAGAGGGTGCCAAATAGGTCAAGGGGACCGACCAATGCGTCGGTCGGCCAAAGAGGGCCCTTGTCACGCTTAATATACCTGAGGCCTGAGGGGCCTGAGGGGCCTGAGGGGTCTGAGGCCTGATGTTGGCCTGAGGGGCTCTCGATTAGTCTAGGAAATCTCGGCCGCTCTGAAAGGACCTTCGGCCTTAGAAGACTCTCCACAGATCGGAGGGCCCTCGCCAGGCCTTAGAGTGCCCTCCGCTAATTTAAGAGGACCCTCGGTCAGTCTGAGAGGGCCATGCTACCTAAGAGGGCGCTAGCTGATCTGAGAGGACCTTCGCCAGGTCTGAGAGGGCCCCCGGACTGAAAGGGAAGCCTGAGAGGGCCCACGACAGGCTTGAAAGGGCTCTTGCCAGGCCTGAAATGGTCCCTGCTAGGCCTCAGAGGACCCTACGTCGGTCTGAGAGGGGACTGGGTCGGTCCGAAAGAACCTCAGGTCAGCAGCTGACAGTCTGGAACCGGTCTGACAAGACCCTCAGTCAGTCTAACAGGGCCCTAGGTTAGCCTAAGGGCCTAAGGTCAGCCTGAAAGGGTTCTTATCGGGCCTAAAAGAGACCTCTGTGGGTCTGAGGGGCCGCGCCAGGCCCCGGAAGATCCTATGTTGGTCTTGGAGGGCCTAGCAAGGATCCCCACAGACCGTCCGAGGTCAATCTAAGGCCGGCCGATGGCGCCACAGTATGACCGATGGAAGGATCCCCGCAGACTGTCCGAGGTCAATCTAAGGCCGGCCGATGGCGCCACAGTATGACCGACGGTCTCTCAGGCTGCCCGAGGGCCCTTTCAGACCGTTCAGGGACCCTTATACCGACTGAGGGTCCTTCCAGGCCGACCCAGGGCACCCTCAGGCCAACCAAGGTCCACTCAGGCCCCCAAAGGCTCCATCAGGCCGATCGAAGGTCCCTAAGGGCGACTGAGTGCACCCTCAGGCCGATCGAAGGCCCCTCGAACCGACCGAAGGCCCCTCAGGTCGACCACGGGCCCCCGACCACGACCATGCCCATCTAAGTCCGACCGTGGGCCCTCAGGCAGACCGAGGGCACCATCAGGCCGACTGAGGGCTCCCTCAAGCCAGCCGAGGGCCATCTCAGGCCGACCAAGCGCCCTCTCAGGCCATCCGAGGGTCATCCTAGGACGACCAATGGCCCCTCAGGCCGGCTGAGGACCCCTCAGACCGACAGAGGGCCCCTCGGGGCTCAGGAAGACCGAGGGCCCCCTCTTCATGTAGATCGAGGGCACTCTCAAGCCGGCCGAGGACCATCTCAGACCGGCCGAGGGCCATCTCAGGCCGACTGAGGGCCATCTCAGGCGGACCGAGGGCCCCTCAGGCTGTCCGTGGGCACCTGGAGGGCCCTCGGCCAATTTATTTTCTGGGTAAACAAAATCCAAAAACCCTTGCAAATGTATGGGGGCAAACTATATGTTTGCCCCCAGATTCTTGAGTGGGAAGCAGCTGCCCCTGCCTCCTCTTCCGTCGCCCCTGTCGTGAAATGTTCTCACTTACGCTCTTTCGCCGATCAATACATGATTCATGACAGGCACGTATCCAGGATTTCGTCCAGGGGGGGGGGGCGCCTCGAAAGGGCCCCTTCCCGAGCGTTGAAAGGGCCCCTTCCCAAGCGTTGAAAGGCCCCCCCCCCAAAAAAAAAACGCATGGAAGGCACGATGCAAGGCTGGAAAATGCAGTATGGCAGGTATGGCATGGGCCATACCAACGTTTAGGAGCTGGAGTTAGCAAACTGCCACATCAACTTTGGAACCAGCGACACGAATTTGGAATCAGCTATACCAATTTTGAATATTTTTTTAAGCTCAAGACCTGGAACTCTTAAACAAATTGCGCCGCGGAGCGGCGCGAAAATTTGGAGTATTATACCCTGGGTTGCTTCCTCATCAATGCGTCGCATTGCGTATGGTGCGGACCTCTAAAATTGCTATATTGTGCGTTTAAAAGTGCGGGAAAAGGTGCTAAAATTAACTATTTTGCCCAATAATATAAGAAAGTAGCAACATAACACATAAATGCGCCGAAAAACTGACCGATTTTTTTCCTAACCCGCATATGTAGTTAAATTGCGCCGCGGAGCGGCGCGAAAATTTTGAGTGTGATTCCCTGTGCAACTGTATTTTTACTGTTGAAAGGCCCAAGGTCCCTTCAGATCGTTTAGGGGCCCCTCTGACCTTTTCTACGCCCTTCTGTCCTGTTCAGGGACTCATCTGGGATCCGCGAAGCGAAAAGACATGATGTGGAGTGGGTGATATATATATATATATATATATATATATATATATATATATATATATATATATATATATATATATATATATATATATATATATATATATATATATATATATATATATATATATATATATATATATATATATAATATATATATATATATATATATATATATATATATATATATATATATATATATATATATATATATATATATATATATATATATATATATATATATATATATATATATATATATATATATATATATATATATATATATATATATATATATATATATATATATATATATATATATATATATATATATATATATATATATATATATATATATATATATATATATATATATATATATATATATATATATATATATATATATATATATATATATATATATATATATATATATATATATATATATATATATATATATATATATATATATATATATATATATATATATATATATATATATATATATATATATATATATATATATATATATATATATATATATATATATATATATATATATATATATATATATATATATATATATATATATATATATATATATATATATATATATATATATATATATATATATATATATATATATATAATACAAAGAGGGCTTACTCTACAGGAAAAAATAAAATCGGATCTTTCGGGTATATTGTAGCACCCTGACGAAGGGTGTTACAATATACGCGAAAGCTCCGCTTTTAATATTGTATTGTGAAGTAAGTCCTTTTTGTATTTAATCTTCATCTGCGATCTCTACGTGCTTTGACCCTTCCGGTCTCACCAGAGACTCCTCTGACCTTCCAAGAAGCCCCTCTTGTGTGTCAAGGGCCCATTCGGCCTGTTCAGAGGTCCTTCCGGCCTGGCCAGGGACTGTACTGGCTGCTTTGTCGCCCTGCCAACATGCTCAGGGGCAGGGACGGCGGATTGCGGGGCGCAGGATACCCAAAATCCCCCCCCCCCCCCTCAAATGAAAATCCTGGGGATGGGGAGGGTCATGTTGCCCCAGATTGAGCAGGCTAAAATCTGGGGCAAAACTACCCTTTGCCCCCAGGATTTTCGACTGGGGGGAATTTTGGGTACCCCGCAATTCGCCGCCCCTGCTCAGGGGCCCCTCTGACCTGCCCAGGGGCTCCTCCAGTCTGGCTAGGAACTCATCCGGCATGTTCAAGGGGCCTTCCGACCGGCCCAGGGACCCTTTCGGTCTAGCCAGGGGCCCCTCTGACTTGCCCAAGAGCCCCTCCGATCGTCCCAGCGACTCTTCTGGTCGGCCTGCGCTGGCTGCTTTGTCGCCCTTGCCGACATGCTCAAGGGGCCCTCCGACCTGCCCTGGAGCCCCTCCGTGCTGACCAGGGGCCACTTCGGCATGTTCAGGGGCCCTTCTTACCCGCCCAGGGGTCCTTTCGGTCTGATCAGGGGCCCCTCCGATCTGTGCAGGGGCCCTTTTAACTTTCCAGGGGCCCTCTGGTCTCTCCAGGGGCCCTTTAACCTTCTAAGGGGCCCTTCCGACCTAGCAAGGGACTGCGCTGGCTGCTTTGTCGCCTTGCGACAGGCTCCGAGGGCCCTCCGACCTGCCCTGGGGCCCCTCCGTGCTGGTTAGGGGCTCATTCGGCATGTTCAGGGGCCCTTCTGACCCACCTAGGGGCCCTTTCGGTCTGGTCAGGGCCCCTCTGACCTGCACAGGGGCCCTCTTAAAACTTCCCAGGGGCCCTCTGGTCTGTCCAGGGCTCTCCAACCTGCTCAGGGGCCCTTATGACCTGGCAAAGGACTGCGCTGGCCGCTTTGTCGCCCTGTCGACATGCTCAGGGGCCTCTCAACCTGCCCAGGGGCCCCTCTGTGCTGGCTAGGGGCCCATTCGACGTGTTCAGGGGGCCCATTCGACGTGCTCAGGGGGCCCTCTGACCCGCTCAGGGTCCCTTTCGGTCTTGCCAGGGGCCCCTCTGACATGCACAGGGCTCTTTTGAACGTCCAAGGGGCTCTCTGGTCTTTCAGAAAGGGCCCTGGTGGCCCTAAAGGGCCTCTGAAGTCCGCTAAACTCTCTAAAGACCACGCTTCGTGTAATAAAGAGCCTATGAATCGCGCTTCGCGCGGTCTCGTCGGCGGCCCTCGCGCGCCAAAAAGGGCCCTCCTGGCCTCTAGGGGGGGAGGGGGGGGGGGGGGGGGGGCGCCCCCGCCGCCCTCCTCTTGGCTACGTGCCTGATTCATGAAGGTACTATTTCAAATGTTTCCGACACCTTATAGTTTTGTTCCTGGTAATATTTCGTCATGCGACATAAACCTATTGACGTAAGTAGCGGAATCGCGACACAGAGACGCATATCGACGTTGTTTGGCGGCATTTGCAGCGCTTGGTGCTGTGTTCAGTTCAGTTCAGTTCAGTTCGTTTATTTTGTTAACCAAAAGACATAAAATCAAACAGGACAATAATGGATTGGCGCAAAAGCAAAAGCTTAAATCATAGCGCCTCTCCAGATGAAACAAATGAAACAGAGATTTTACCAAAACTAAGGAACAGATCACGTAGGCCCCGCTACCAGCCCGCCGAGCGGCCATTCGAAAATCAGGTGGCCAGGCACAGGCGGCAACAGCAGGTCAGCGTGGTGAAAGTGCTGGTAATGTGTGATTGTTGTGTTATTTGTGGGTGTTGAGTCTTTGTGAAAGTGTTATGAATGTCTGTAAGTGATGTGCGATGTATATACCCTGTGTTTGTGAAATATTTTTACCAAAGAGCAGGAGCTCTAATTTGTTTTTGGGTGACAAATCATCAAAGTCGCGGACGCAGTCGCGTGTTGCTTGGCTCCTAGTTGACTCCGTCCTCAGAGCGGGATTGTCTTCCCTCAGTCAATGATTTCAGGGTTACGGCGTGTTGGCAGTTTCTTTTTTATTATTTTGCGATACCGCTGAATGATACCCGTGATGAGCCGATATCGAGCTCACGCACTCTGTTTGTCTTCAGAAAGTGTAATACCTTATCTATTTTCGAAATGAAACTTAACCTTTCTAGTTTCCCTGCAAATTATATGCAAATAACGAAATGATATTGGTTTTCCCATTGCATTCTAAGAGTCTCGGACATCTGAAATAATGTAAATATTTTCTTAAAAAACAAAACTTTAGCTAAACACAATATTAAAAAAGAACAGAGAAAGAGACACGTGAAACGGCAGAGGCCGAGACAGAGGTAGAGGAAGAGGCAGAAGAAGAGACAGAGGCAGAGGCAGAGGAAGAAGCAGAAACAGAGGCTGATATATAGACAGAGACAGAGACAGAGACAAGAGACAGAGACAGAGACAGAGACAGAGACAGAGACAGAGACAGAGACAGAGACAGAGACAGAGACAGAGACAGAGACAGAGACAGAGACAGAGACAGACAGAGACAGCGCAGCGGCTGAGGAAGAGGCAGAGGAAGAGGCAGAGGAAGAGGAAGAGGAAGAGGAAGAGGAAGAGAAGAGGAAGAGGAAGAGGAAGAGGAAGAGGAAGAGGAAGAGGAAGAGGAGAGGAAGAGGAAGAGGAAGAGGAAGAGGAAGAGGAAGAGGAAGAGGAAGAGGAAGAGGAAGAGAAGAGGAAGAGGAAGAAGAAGAGTAGAGGAAGAGGAAGAGGAAGAGGAAGAGGAAGAGGAAGAGGAAGAGGAAGAGGAAGAGGAAGAGGAAGAGGAAGAGGAAGAGGAAGAGGAAGAGGAAGAGGAAGAGGAAGAGGAAGAGGAAGAGGAAGAGGAAGAGGAAGAGGAAGAGGAAGAGGAAGAGGAAGAGGAAGAGGAAGAGGAAGAGGAAGAGGAAGAGGAAGAGGAAGAGGAAGAGGAAGAGGAAGAGGAAGAGGAAGAGGAAGAGGCAGAGGCAGAGAAAGAGGCAGAGGCAGAGGCAGATGCATAGGCAGAAGAGGCAGATGAAGAGCAGAATCAGAGGCAGAGGCAGAGGAAGAGGAAGAAGCAGAGGCAGAAGCAGAGGAAGAAGAAGAAGAAGAAGAGGAAGAGGAATAGGAAGAGGAAGAGGAAGAGGAAGAAGAAGAGGAAGAGGAAGAGGAAGAGGAAGAGGAAGATGAAGAGGAAGAGGAAGAGAAGAGGAAGAGGGAGAGGGAGAAGGAGAGGGAGAGAGATAGGGAGAGGGAGAGGGAGAGGGAGAGGGAGAGGAGAGGGAGAGGGAGAGGGAGAGGGAGAGGGAGAGGGAGAGGGAGAGGGAGAGGGAGAGGGAGAGGGAGAGGGAGAGGGAGAGGGAGAGGAGAGGGAGAGGGAGAGGGAGAGGGAGAGGGAGAGGGAGAGGGAGAGGGAGAGGGAGAGGGAGAGGGAGAGGAGAGGGAGAGGGAGAGGGAGAGGGAGAGGGAGAGGGAGAGGGAGAGGGAGAGGGAGAGGGAGAGGAGAGGGAGAGGGAGAGGGAGAGGGAGAGGGAGAGGGAGAGGAGAGGGAGAGGGAGAGGGAGAGGGAGAGGGAGAGGGAGAGGGAGAGGGAGAGGGAGAGGGAGAGGGAGAGGGAGAGGGAGAGGGAGAGGGAGAGGGAGAGGGAGAGGGAGAGGGAGAGGGAGAGGGAGAGGGAGAGGGAGAGGGAGAGGGAGAGGGAGAGGGAGAGGGAGAGGAGAGGGAGAGGGAGAGGGAGAGGGGAGAGGGAGAGGGAGAGGGAGAGGGAGAGGGAGAGGGAGAGGGAGATACATAGGCATAGACATAGACAGAGACAGGGACATAAACAGAAACAGAGACAGATACAGAGACAGATACAGAGACAGAGACAGATACAGAGACAGAGACAGAGACAGATACATAGACAGACACAGAGACAGAGACTGATACTGATACAGAGACAGATACAGGGACAGAGACAGATACATAGACAGAGACAGAGACAGAGACAGAGACAGAGACAGAGACAGAGACAGAGACAGAGACAGAGACAGAGACAGAGACAGAGACAGAGACAGAGACAGAGACAGAGACAGAGACAGAGACAGAGACAAAGACAGAGACAGAGACAGATACAGAGGCATATACATAGACATAGACAGATACAGATACAGAGACAGAGACATAGACATAGACAGAGACAGAGACAGAGACAGAGACAGAGACAGAGACATAGACAGAGACAGAGACAGAGACAGAGACAGAGACTGAGACAGAGACAGAGACAGAGACAGAGACAGAGACAGAGACAGAGACAGAGACAGAGACAGAGAGCGACACAAAGACAGACACAGAGACAGACACAGAGACAGACACAGAGACAGACACTGAGACAGACACAGAGACAGACACAAAGACAGACACAGAGACAGACACAGAGACAGACACATAGACAGAGACAGATACAGATACAGAGACAGAGACAGAGACAGAGACAGAGACAGAGACAGAGGCAGAGACAGAGACAGAGAAAGAGACAGAGGCAGAGACAGAGACAGACACAGAGACAGAGACAGAGGCAGAGGCAGAGGAAGAGGCAGAGACAGAGACAGAGACAGAGACAGAGACAGAGACAGAGACAGAGACAGATACATAAACAGAGACAGAGACAGAGACAGACACAGACACAGACACAGAGACAGAGACAGAGACAGAGACAGAGACAGAGACAGAGACAGAGACAGAGACAGAGGAAGAGACAGAGACAGAGACAGAGACAGAGACAGAGACAGAGACAGAGACAGATACAGAGACAGAGACAGAGACAGAGACAGAGACAGAGACAGAGACAGAGACAGAGACAGAGACAGAGACAGAGACAGAGACAGAGACAGAGACAGAGACAGAGACAGAGACAGAGACAGAGACAAAGGCAGATACAGAGACAGAGACAGAGACAGAGACAGAGACAGAGACAGAGACAGAGACAGAGACAGAGACAGAGACAGAGACAGAGACAGAGACATAGACAGAGACAGAGACAGAGACAGAGACAGAGACAGAGACAGAGACAGAGGCGGAGGTGAGAGCTGGCAGATAACCTGCCGGGGCGCCGCTGATGTTTTCAGCTGCCGGAAGTCCGTGTCTCGTCGGTTCCGTCCGCGGCTCAGGATCACCGCAGTGAAGCGGCGGCGGCTGCCGCGTGTTTTTCATTAGTGCTGTGCCAGCGGAACGAGGCCGGCCCCGCCTTCTGCTCGTTCGCCGCGGCAGTGAACTGATTGCGCTCCTGACTCGTGACTGAGCAGACAGCAGCAGCTCGCGGCTGCCTCGCTCGGAGCGGACTGCTCATTTAGAGCGCCGCGCTGCCGGACTGTTCATGAAATGAGCCGCCGCGAGCCGGCCGGCGCGCCAAAACCGCTGCAGAAAAGGCGCCACCGCGACAGGAACGGCGCCACCGCGGCAGATGGCTGGAGCGGCGGTGGGTGAGAACGGGATGCTGGCCGTAATGACGTCTCGCTGAGCGGAGCCGGCCGAGGAAATTCATAACGTCGGCAGACGGAACAGCAGAATGCCTCCACTTTAAAAGCTTCGTTCCACGCGCCGTAACAGCAGAGCTAACGGCTAAACTTTGTCCTCGTGGCATCTATTAGGCAGTATATGGTGAGTTATTACTGTCGCATGCTTCCCAAGTAAGAGTTATGTGGCGAAGTACTCCATATTTGTAGAGAGCATCGAAATGTAATGGTAATTGCGATTGCAGACCAATGTAGAGGTAAATGGAATTGGGAATTATTTGTAATTCTGGGGCTTAGTCAGTGTGTTGTAATTGCTACGTTGGAAACGGGTTGGTTAGTATCCTGGTGATAAATAAGTAATACTTAATGACATCCGTAGTTCTTTGAAGATTTCTACAAGCACTTCCGTTTGTTTTTATAGCATTAGTTCCAAGTTTGCTATAAGTGTAGTCCGTTTCCATTGTTACTACACTCCTGCCGCTGTTTGAGACAGAAAACTCCTCACCCTCGTGGTGTCCTGTTCTCGTCGAGTGCTCTCGGCGATAAACTTGACGCCTTGAAAGGCGCGGAACACCTCCGGACAGTAGCCCAAGTTACACGAGCGGTGCTTGTGGCCGCTGAAGGTGTCCCCCGGCGTCGAGCCTGGGTTGCCATGGATACGGCATGGTGCGTTCAGCCCCAGCGCATCCAGGTCATTCCTGAGGACAGAGCAGAAACAACATTAACGGTTGAGTTTTCGTAGTACGTGTTCTCTAGGATGTGGTTTTACACTCAAGTTCTAGTCATGAAGAAGACTGACCTATTCGAATTCAGCACTATACTTGACGTAAATCCAGAGGGATTTCAACGTGCAGACTTGACAGCCATTCTGGCAATGATATATTTTTACTTTACATAGTCTCTAGTTTCCTCTGGTAGTTTCTCTAGTTTCCTCTGACGAGACAGTATGCACTATGCACCTGCAAAACATTGGAAGTTTAAACCGAATCTGACGATATTGTATGTCCATTTTACTAAGCCCGGTTTGGTTACATGTCTGACAAAGTTGGTAGAAGGCAATGGAACAATCATGCAATGCCTTCATTTAACGTCATTTACTACCGTTCAATTATTGCCACGGCAGAAAGGCCTAAAAGTATCCACAACAGAATGCTCACACAACTTGTTTCGACTTCAAATGTCGCTGGTAAGTTAATATTCATTGTTTGCTGCGTTGTTTGAATGTTCGTAAGCTGCATACATAACTTCATTCGTAGTCCTTCAACACAATATGTACCCTGAGATTATTAACCAATATTGGCTCCAAACAGCCACAATAGAGTGTTTATCCTCCTCGGCAACCCTTCACAGCGTGTTGTTTTGCCAATATTCGCGTAATTGGTGTTTATGCAAGCCATGTCATTAAGGTACTCTTAACCCGCGCCGTGCGGGGGGGCGTTTAGCCGCCCATCCCCCTAAGGTTTTCGAGGATAGCAACACAACGGCGGCGCACAGCGCCACCGTTTTAGGTACAGCTGTTAAGGCATCAATTGCCCACATGTGGTACCAATTGTGACCACGGGTCATCTCAGGTCAAGTCACCAGACCTGGTCACGTGACCCCACCTCCAAAAAAGTGTGCGGTCGTCTCACAGCCACAATTTTTGGCCGATCGATTTCGTGCTTACAGGATTTCATAAGGGCAATGGTATGTACCTACAATTCGTCTATCTCGGATTTCCAATATCGGTGACCTAAGGTCGGGTCAATTTCGTGACCTCCCCATTATAAGTCAAGGGGGAAATATTCAAATGCTTCCTATTCTGAGGATACGCATGATATCAGCCCAATTATTTCTGGATCATGTTATCATAGGCCATTCTTGAAGACCCAGGTGCAACTTTGGTTCAGTGACCCCTACAGGGTCAGCTGAGATCATCCGAGGTCACCAACACTTTTTTGTTAATAACTATCGTCAAGATCAAGATAGAGACGTGACATTTGCACCAATGTGTTTGTCTCGTCCATGCACGTCTCCCAATGTGCAATATGACCTAATTGAGTCACCACTTGACCTTGACCTAAGGTCAAATTTTGAAGTTGATCTAACCTGGTTATCATGAATATGATGCGAAGCGCCTTGGCAATACAAACACGATGGCGTCACAATTATTACCGTATTTATTACCGTATTTATTACCGTATTACCGTTATTATTACCGTATTAGTTAAACATATTTGGTTGAAAACTGTTTTGCTAAAAAAATAACCTTTTTGACATTTGATGAGCCTAAACTATTGACCTTAGCTCAAATCTGAAGACACCTTACCGATTGCATTTCGCAATAGCTTACCATTGCTTTTTTACGTTTGTTCATATCTATTCATAAGTTCCCGAGTCCATAAGTACCAAGAATCCATAAATACCCGAGTCCATAAGTTCCCGATTCCATAAGTACCCAGAATCCATAAATACCCAAGATTCATAAGTGCCCAAGATTCATAAGTGCCCAAGATTCATAAGTACCCAAGATCCATAAATACCCGAATCCATACTAACCTAACCCAACATAACCTAACCAATCGTAACCTAACCTAACCCAACCTCTTGGGTACTTGTGAATCAGAGTTTGTCATGGGCTGGGCTGGCCCTATGGGCCATGGTCTGGGCCTGGGCTGGGCCTGGGCCGGGCCTCAACTTTAAGGAAATCACTGGGCTCTGGATGGGCCTGGGCCTGATAATTTTGAAGTAATGCGCGCGTCGCACAAGCTCAGGTCAGAGCTCAAAAATATTTTAACCAGCAGTTCACTTACACAGTTGCTGTGGCTGTGGCTTTTTGTTTTTTTTTGGTTAGCATAGTTGGTTCATTGTTTCACATTTATAGTATACAAGTAAATATGCTAGGATAATGATTGCAAATTTTGTGAAAATAATTATATGCTTAATCTGAACGGGCCGGACCCTGGGCCTCAATATTATGCATTTGACCGGGCCTGGTCCGGGCCTGGGCTTGGTGTTCATGGGCCTGGGCCGGGCCGGGCTGGGGGTTGGTGGGCCCGTGACGAACACTGTTGTGAATTCAGGGTACTTTTGAACGTTGGGCACTTATTAATCTTTAGTATTTATGGATTCTGGGTACTTATGAACTCGGGAACTTATGGACTCGGGTATTTATGGATTCTGAGACTTATGGACTCGGGTACTTATGGACTCGGGTATTTATGGATCTTGGATACTTTTGAGTGTCCCCCTATCATAGTTCCTGTGATATCTGGGATTTTCTGGAGCGAAGTCCTAAAACTGGAAAATTGGACCCTTGATGACCTCTGGTGACCTCAATATTGACCTGAGAAAAGAACAATGCCTGCAATAATTTCAAAATGCACTTTGACGAGCTTTGGAACGGTGTTTTCAGTTTTTGCCTACGTTCTATTTGAGCCGAGTTGGAGGGGGGGGGGCGTCGACCCCCCCCCCCGGCACGGCGAAGGTGGCGCCGAGCACCGGCACGACGCGGGTTAATGTCACGCAAACTAAGCCAAACAGCTGAAGTATGGGGAGCTCAATATAGTGACGGTGAACATATAATAATCCGCTTGGCTTGACGGCTGGCAACACGTTGAGGAGCATATCCTTATTCCCTATCAGCTCGGAGACTGAGCAAAATCCCATTAGAGGAGCTAAAGAGCAGACCAAAATTGAAAACGCACTGACCACGAATCCAGACGACCATGTCATACATGACGTTTATCAAAAATAGTTCGAAGCTACGAACCATGATGCATATATTTTAAGGAATTCAAAGCTTAGCTTTCCAGCCTTGTTGTATCACGCTTTAGTGTCACATATTCACCTGACCCTTGATCTCAAGCTTCCGGAACCTTGCAAGAAGCACTTGGGCAATGGATGACTGCTCTCAGGCTCAATGATGGCCTTTGATAATGGAAAATACGGCCGGAGGGCCAGCCGGGGCAGGGCATAGCGTCGCCCCCTGCTGGAGCGCCATCCCGGAGCCATCGCTACCCGCTGATGACTGGTTCAACGGCAGAACGGCCGGATCCAGGATTTTCATTGGAGGGGGGGGGGGGGGGGGGGCTGCAGGCCCGAGGAGCTCATTTTTCGGCACCTGACGGTTGAGCCATGGTCATGAGGGGCGGCAATTTAATGACGTCATGTCATGCCATTTTTGGTGGCAAAACGATAGATGTTTGACAAATCGTAGAAAATCTAGTTTGGATGTAAATTGCAAATAAAAACCGTCAAAAGATAGTAAATGACATTGTCTTCAAATGGCGATCTCGGATTTTCGAAATTTTGGGGTTTTGACCCCAAAAAATAAATACAAAAATAAATATTGTTGAAGATGTTAAAAAACGGAAAATATATATTGAAGAACCAGGTATGGACGATACTCAAACCAAATTTCAAAGCAATATCTTTATTTTTGACTGACTTATGGCTCTCTAAGTATAAGTAAATCATGACGTAATTTTTTGAAGTTGCGTTTTTGTTTTGCTTTTAGTGACCAGATACAGACAAATACTATGTTTTTCTGAGACAAAAATGGTCTAGGAACATGCCTTTTTATTTTGATAAATCAATTTCAAATGTTGACCTTTTATGAACTGACCTTGACCTGAGGGCCATTATATGGGGTCAGGTTGTAAAAATAGCTGCTATTATTGAATTATACGTGTAAAACCCATACAACATGTGTCGCATGGCGTTCGTTGACCTCTTGCCAATAGTGACCTTTTGTGACCTGACTTTGACCTTGACCTTTGCTTACAATTTCACTTTCGCCTATGCTGGAGATGCATAATACCTTTGAGAGCACTTTGTGCGATAATAGTCGCAATCTAAGGGTTTGGAAGAAAAGAATGGCCCATAAACTCAAATATCTCAATTTTGACCTTTGACCTGACCGTAACCTGACATGTAGCCTTAATTGTAAAATTTAGCGTATACATTAGATGTATCTCATTGAGAGATTTCGATTGCCGCCTTGCGCGTCTCGCTGCGGTTATTGGTTCGGAAGATAACGAGGGAGTAGAATCTCCCCCCAGCGGGTCGTGTTCGTCTGAATCCCAGCGGGGCGCAGGCTACCCGCCATTGACTGGGGAACGTTTAACGCCCCATGATGGATTTTCGCAATAGCTGAAAAACTAGTAGCGCTATCAACGTGAAACTTCGAGTACCTTCTTATAAATAATGGTTACGTCTTGTGTGCGAAGATTAAGAAATTTTGTCTATTTTTTTCTCTCGAGTTATAGCGAATTTAGTGACGTCACTACATACGAGTTTTACACCAAAATCATCTAAACTTTGCCAAGCCGTACAAATGCCACATTTGAAGAAAAAATCCAATCAAAAAAGGCTAAAAGATATCAAATTGCATGGGCTACAAACTGGCTATCTCGGATTTTAAAATGTTAATTTTTGACCCCCAAAACTAAAAAAAAGAAGAAAAATATCACAAAATCAAAGTTTTATAAAATATTAAAAAACAAAATGGAAGATATGTCATAGAACCATACCTAGGCAACTACCATACCAAATTTCAAACTGATATCCCCATTTTTGACTGACTTATGACATCTAAAGTATGGGTAACTCATGATGTCATATTTTGAAATTGCGTTTTTGGGCTTTTATTGACCAGATACAGACAAATAAATGCCAGCACTGTATTCTTGAGAGAAACTGGTCCATAAACCTGCCTTCTTTTTATATTTATAAATTGCAAATGTTAACCTTCAGTGACCTGAACTTGACCTGCACTTGACAATAACTTCACGTAAATGAATTCAGTTGGTGAAATGACTATCACTATCGAATTATACGTGGTAAATAACCCATAAACATGTGTTGCATAACTTTCGTAGATATTTTACGCATAGTAATTTTTTGTGACCTGACCTTGACTTTGACCTTTGCCAACAATCTCACTTTAGCCCATGTGTGTATAATACGTGTGTATAATACCTTTGGCAGCACTTTGGGTGATCATGGTCGTAATCGATGGCTTTTGCTGGAAAGTATGGCCCATAAACTAAAATACGTCGATTTTGACATTTGACCTGACAGTGACCTGACATTTGACCTCACTTTGAAATTTGTTAGGATACTTTAGATTCATCTCATTGAGAGATTTCGAATGCCGCCTTGGGCGTCTCGCTTCGATCATTGGTTCGGACTTCGGAAGATAACCAGGGGGCGTTTAACGTCCCCCCCCCAGTCAATGGCGTTCGGCTGAGACCCCAGTCAATGCCGGGTTAAGGGGCCTCTGTCGGTCTGATGAGGCTCTCGGTCGGCTTGACGTGACCTCGGTCGGTTAGGAGGCCTCCGGTCATCCTGAGGGGCCCTTAGTCGGTCTAAGGGGGCCTCTGGCGGCCTGAGAGGGCCTTCGGCCAGCTTGAGAGGCCCTCGGCCAACTTGAGGGGGCCTTGGTCAACCTGAGGAGTCTTTGGTCGGCCTAAGGGGGTCCTCTGTAGGTCTGAGGGGCCCTCTGTCGGCCTGATGGGCTCTCTGTCGGCCTGAGTGGCCCTCTGTCCGCATGAGCGGCCCTCTGCCCGCCTGAGGGAGCCTTCGGTCAACCTGAGGGTGCCTCTGTCGGTCTGAGGGTTGCCCTTGGTCGGCTTCAGGAGGTCCTCTGTCGCTATGAAGGGGAGCTCGGTCGGCCTGAGTGTCCTCATGCGGCTTGAGGTGGCCTTTGTCAACCCGGAGGGCCCTTGCACGTCATGAAGGGCCCTCTGTCTGCCTGAAGGAGTGACCAGTGTTTATTCTGCGGGGCCCTCGATCGGCATGACGGGGCTTTCGGTCGGCATGAGGGGATCCTCGCTCGGCTTCAGGGACCCTAAGTCGACCTTCGGGAACATCGGTCGGCTTCAGGGCCATCACTCGGTCTGAGCGGCCCTAGGTCCGCTTGAGGGAGTCTTTGTCAGCCTGTGGGACCTTTAAGTTCGGTCTGAGGGCCTTTGGTTGGCACGAGGGGCCCTCCGTCGGTTTGAGGGACCCTCAGTTGGCCTTAGAGACCCTCAGTCAGCTTGAGGGCGATCAGTCCGCCTGATGGGCCTTAGGTCAACTTGAGGTGTTGCCCTTGGTCAGCTTGAAGGGACCTCGGTGGGCTTCAAGGGGCCATTTGTCATTCGGAGGGCCCTCTGTCGGCCTCAGTGGGACCTTGGTCGGGTTGAGGGGATCCTCCGGTGCCCTGAAGGAGAACTCGGTCAGCCTGATGGGCCCACAGTCAACCTGAGCGGTCCTCGGTCAGCTTGAGAGGACCTCAATCGGCCTGATGGTCCCTCGTTCGGCATGAGGGCCCTTAAATGGTTTAATGCCCCTTCAGATATTTCTAGGCCTGGCAGAACCCTTGCCAGTCCTAGGCGGGCCCCAGGCTGGTCTGAGAGGGCGATTGTCGAGGCCTGAGAGGGCCGCACCTCTGGCCGTCACTGGCCGGAGGGGCGGCGTCCCTGGCTGGAGGGGCGCCGTCATTGTCTGGAGGGGCGCCGTCATTGGCTGGAGGGGCGAAGTCACTGGCCAGAGAGGCGCCGTTATTTGCCGGTGGGCGCCGTCACTAGCCGGAGGGGCGCCGTCACTGGCCGGAGGGGGCCGTCACTGAACGGAGGGGCGCCGTCACTGCCCGCAGGGGCGCCGTCTGGCCGAAGGGGTGTTGTCACTGGCCGCAATAGTGCCGTCTCTGACCGGAAGAGTGTCGTCACTGGCCAGAAGGACGCCGTCACTGGCCGGAGGGGCGCCGTCATTTGCCGGTGGGGCGCCGTCATTTGTCAGTGAGGCGCCGTCACTGCCCAGAGGGGCGCCTTCACTAGCCAGAGGGGCGCCGCCATTAGCCGGAGGTGCGCCGTCACTAGCCGGAGGGGCGCTGCCACTGGCCGGAGAAGGGCCGTCACCGGCCGCAAGAGTGCCGTCACTGTAAAAGGGCATTGTATGCATGTCTAGTGTATGACAACGCTGATGTTTGAAAGCATCGGGTGTCTCCTGAGGCGCGTAATGTGTCACTCCTGGTGCGCCTGCGGCGCCCAGATTGAGCCTTCGGCGTGACACTAGTGCCCCTGCGCCGAAGGTGCAGTACCTCGGGGATCATCGGGGAATGCCATCGGAGATCATTAGTACATTAGTCCATTTTGGAGGTCACTGGTACTAGCAGTTATTGCAATTTCCTCAAGAACTCCAACGTAACATTACATTCGAGGCAGGTAATCCTTTAATTTGATGATTGTCGAGTAAACTAAGGCACTAATTCCGCAAAATGATGGGGTGGCGGGTTTCGTCTTTGTTGCTCCAATGCGCGTGGTTAGTCCAATGAAACCTATCCGATTTTGTAAGATCTAAAACCGATTCCTTCGGTTAACAAAAAAAAAACACGAAGTTGGCTGGACACCAGGTGGGTGTCTCAAATCCCAATGTAGGTATGATTGAAGTTTGGTGTGTGTTATGAGAAATCCTTGTCTGCAACATCCGAACACTTCATAGTTCATGGATGGAGCTTTTCAGAAAGAGTTGGTGGGGCAAATTGTCATATAGGCTGGTTGTTTTAAATGGTTCAGGTGAAAAATGGCCATTTCAACGGCAGGAAACCCTCAAATCTGAAGAAGAAAAAATTGGTGGGGCAAAACACAAAGTTGGTGGGGCAGTCGCCCCACCATTTGAATAGGAAACTCCACCCGTGCTTCATATAGGTGAACAATTTCTCACATTTACAATAAACCTCCTCTCACTCCTTTAATTTGTTCACACATTCTCCTCTCACATCGCCCCTCCTTTGGCTTAACACGCGCCCTGGGGGGGCCTCTGATAATTACACGCCCTGGGGGGGATTTCGCCCCCCCCCCCTATGATCTCGAAAACCACGCAACGTAGCGACAAGCGGACAACGACGTGAGATAGCTCGAGACAAGCTCTTTCGAAAGTATTTCGTTCATTTTTTTTTCTTCTCAGGTCAATATTGAGGCCACCAGAGGTCATCAAGGGTCAGATTTCCAAGTTTTAGGACTTCGCTTCGAACACCCCCAAATATCTCGGGAACTATGATAGTTAAAAGCAAACGAAAGCCATTGAAAAATGCAATCGATATATTTGTTCACAGATTTGAGCTCAGGCAATAGTTTAGGCTCCAGAGGTCATCAAATGTCAAAAAGGTTATTTTTTTACAGAACTGTTTTCCGCAAATAACTTTTACCTAATACAGATAAAGCAATAGTTTTTACGCCATCGAGTTTGTCTCATCAAGGCACGTCGAATAATATTCATGGTAACCGGGTTAGGCCAACTGAGAAATTTGACCTCAGGTCAAGTGGTCAAGTGGTCAGTGATCATGTCAAGTGGTGACCCAAGTTAGTTATGTTGCATATTGTGAGACGTGTCTCGACGAGAAAAAACACATTGGTACCATTGTCTCTTCTCTATCTTTATTATATCGATAGTTATTGACAAAATAGTGTTGGCGGTCACGAAATTGACCTGACTTTAGGTCACTGATATTATAAATCCGAGATACACAAATTGTTGGTATCCATTACCTTATGGAATCCTGAAAGATTGAAACCGATCGGCCTAACACTGTGGCTGTGGTACTACTGCAAACGTTTTGGAGTTGAGGTCATCACGTGACCTGGTCTGGTGACCTGACCTGAGATGACACGAGGTCAAGAATTGTACATAATGTGGGAAGTTCATTGCTGAACAGGTATCAAAAAACGCTGCGCGCCGCCGTTTTTGCGCTATCCTCGAAAAACCGGAGGGGGGGGGGGGGGGGGGGGTATCCCCTCCCCCTCCAGGGCGCGTGTTAACCCTCGCCCCACGGCAGCTTTTTTCACCTACGCCCTACGGGGGGGGAGGGCTGACAGGCCCCTGTTAACTTCCAAACCAAGCAACTTAGAGCAATGCGGGAAGAACCAGCATGTTGCCTGTCATGAGAGGAATCTAACAGAATGCGATGTTTAGGTTTCAGGTCAACGGTTGACCTTCCAGGCCAAGTGAATGACCTCAGATTTACCACGTCCAGAACAACGATTTTGCTCTTCAGAAAATCTCAAAATTAGAAATTGATAAATGTAAATAACAAGGCATGTTCCTAGACAGTTTTGGCTCAGAAATAAAGAAAGGGTAATTATGTGTTCGTATCTTGTCAAAAAAAAAGTCAAAAAAGTTATTAAAACAAATGACGTCATCAGTTTCATACACTTAGGGAGCCATCACTCAGTCAAAAATGAAGACATTGCTGTTGAATTTGGTATGGGTATTGTCCATACTCAGTTGTCTGACATATATTCCGGTTTTTCTAACATCTTTGAAAATTTTGATTTTGTGGGGATTTTGCCCCCAAAAATCATGTTTTCTTAATTTTAGGGGTTAAAAACCCAAAATTTTGCAAATCCAAGATTGCCATTTTAAAGAGAATGCCATTTTGTATCTATAGTGAATTGCGTTTGCAATTTCCTTTAAAACTCTGTTTTCTACATTTTTTTTCCACCAACATAACGTGATCAAAACATGATTATCTCTCAAACTGCTTAACCAATTTCAATTAAATTTTTACCGCATGCGTATAATTGTTTTAAACTCAGCTACCGAAAAGTTTAGCAAGATAAGCCGTATGTGTAAAAAGCTATTCAAGAAAAACCTCAAGGGGGGGGGGCTGTCAGCCCCCCGTAGGGCGAGGGTTAAGAAGACAAAGACCCGGCGTCGCTGGTTCAAAAGGCCCGTTCGAACAGTCTCCAGCCGTCGCTTGGGCAACATTCCGTGTTTCTCTTTAATTACCGGGTGCTGCAATATTCCGCTCAAAACACGACGACGAAACTTTATCTATCCGGCTCGTCGCTGAAAACGCCGTCAAAACTTGGATGAGGAACAGATCACAAACTTCCCTAGATTGGTTTGAGCTTTGCCAGTTTTCTTTAATGACCAAGATGGGGCTGGGAAAACGAAAACAAAATTAGAGGCGATCATAATGAGAACGCATCAGGAAAAGAAGAGGTGAGAAAATCCCTTTGGACCAAATGCCAGTCTATTCTCAGCATTTGTATGGTGTTTTAGATTGTGCCAGAACTGAGGTAGTAGGGTTCAAATTCGTTGGGGAGGAGATCATATAGTTTCCACTCCAACCATAATCCATACTTGTGTATACCACACAGCTTATATTGCTAACCATGCTTATTAAGCTACAACACATTTCAGCTAAGGTCGGTGCGTGTGACCTGCCTCGTTAAATGCTTCCTGGCATATCATGTTTATTGCTAACCACTTGGTGCTGCAATAACGCACCCGGTTACCTCTGGACCTCCGTGGAGCTGCTAGATTCGCACTAAATGACACCGTGGCCTCCCCACACCTGTTCTCACTACCCCCACCTGACGTCACCGGCGCCATCTCGCATCCCTGCATCCCTGGAGCGGCCAGCACGGCGGCCGGACAGTCCCGCACGGCCCGATCTGTGCCGGCCGACCGATCACTATTCCAGTGACGCTCGATCACCGCAGGGCGGCTCTGGCTGGCCGGCGGCGAGCGCGCCGTATTGTCGTCCATAGTGGTGCCGCACGCCGCCAGAATACGACGGTCACTGCCCGACAAAGCGGCCGATAGCCATTCGGAAGCCCGACAGAGGTCAAATATCACCGACTGGATTTGCATGCACCGGCGCTGGCTGGGGCGGTCTGACGCGAGAGCGGACGGCGCTGCTGCTGGTGGCGGGCGGCGGGACGGGACGAATGGCGAGCGGAGGGTGCCGGGTCGGCGGGGCGGCGGGCGGCGGGCGGTGGGCGGCAGGCGGTGGGCGGCGGGACGAGTGGCGAGCGGAGGGTGCCGGGGCGGCGGGGCGGCGGGGCGGCGGGCGGCGGGCGGCGGGCGGCGGGCGGCGGGCGGCGGGCAGCGGGGTGGCGGGACGAGTGGCGAGCATAGGGTGCCGGGGCGGCGGGGCGGCGGGGCGGCGGGGCGGCGGGCGGCGGGCGGCGGGCGGTGGGCGGCGGGACGAGTGGCGAGCGGAGGGTGCCGGGGCGGCGGGCGGTGGGCGGCGGGACGAGTGGCGAGCGGAGGGTGCCGGGGCGGCGGGCGGTGGGCGGCGGGACGAGTGGCGAGCGGAGGGTGCCGGGGCGGCGGGCGGTGGGCGGCGGGACGAGTGGCGAGCGGAGGGTGCCGGGGCGGCGGGCGGTGGGCGGCGGGACGAGTGGCGAGCGGAGGGTGCCGGGGCGGAGGGTGCCGGGGCGGTGGGCGGCGGGCGGCGGGCGGTGGGCGGCGGGACGAGTGGCGAGCGGAGGGTGCCGGGGCGGCGGGCGGTGGGCGGCGGGACGAGTGGCGAGAGGAGGGTGCCGGGGCGGCGGGCGGTGGGCGGCGGGACGAGTGGCGAGCGGAGGGTGCCGGGCGGCGGGCGGTGGGCGGCGGGACGAGTGGCGAGCGGAGGGTGCCGGGGCGGCGGGCGGTGGGCGGCGGGACGAGTGGCGAGCGGAGGGTGCCGGGGCGGCGGGCGGTGGGCGGCGGGACGAGTGGCGAGCGGAGGGTGCCGGGGCGGCGGGGCGGCGGGCGGTGGGCGGCGGGCGGTGGGCGGCGGGACGAGTGGCGAGCGGAGGGTGCCGGGGCGGAGGGTGCCGGGGCGGCGGGCGGTGGGCGGTGGGTGGCGGGACGAGTGACGAGCGGAGGTGCCGGGGCGGAGGGTGCCGGGCGGCGGGCGGCGGGCGGCGGGCGGCGGGCAGCGGGCGGCGGGCGGCGGGCGGCGGGCAGCGGGCGGTGGGCGGCGGGACGAGTGGCGAGCGGAGGGTGCCGGGGCGGAGGGTGCCGGGGCGGCGGGTGGTGGGCGGTGGGTGGCGGGACGAGTGACGAGCGGAGGGTGCCGGGCGGAGGCGGAGGGTGCCGGGGCGGCGGGCGGCGGGCGGCGGGCGGCGGGCAGCGGGCGGCGGGCGGCGGGCGGCGGGCAGCGGGCGGTGGGCGGCGGGACGAGTGGCGAGCGGAGGGTGCCGGGGCGGCGGGCGGTGGGCGGCGGGACGAGTGGCGAGCGGAGGGTGCCGGGGCGGCGGGCGGTGGGCGGCGGGACGAGTGGCGAGCGGAGGGTGCCGGGGCGGAGGGTGCCGGGGCGGCGGGGCGGCGGGCGGTGGGCGGCGGGACGAGTGGCGAGCGGAGGGTGCCGGGGCGGAGGGTGCCGGGGCGGCGGGCGGTGGGCGGCGGACGAGTGGCGAGCGGAGGGTGCCGGGGCGGCGGGCGGTGGGCGGCGGGACGAGTGGCGAGCGGAGGGTGCCGGGGCGGCGGGGCGGCGGGCGGCGGCGGCGGGCGGTGGGCGGTGGGCGGCGGGACGAGTGGCGAGCGGAGGGTGCCGGGGCGGAGGGTGCCGGGGCGGCGGGCGGTGGGCGGTGGGTGGCGGGACGAGTGGCGAGCGGAGGGTGCCGGGGCGGAGGGTGCCGGGGCGGCGGGCGGTGGGCGGTGGGTGGCGGGACGAGTGACGAGCGGAGGGTGCCGGGGCGGAGGGTGCCGGGGCGGCGGGCGGCGGGCGGCGGGCGGCGGGCAGCGGGCGGCGGGCGGCGGGCGGCGGGCAGCGGGCGGTGGGCGGCGGGACGAGTGGCGAGCGGAGGGTGCCGGGGCGGCGGGCGGTGGGCGGCGGGACGAGTGGCGAGCGGAGGGTGCCGGGGCGGCGGGCGGTGGGCGGCGGGACGAGTGGCGAGCGGAGGGTGCCGGGGCGGAGGGTGCCGGGGCGGCGGGGCGGCGGGCGGTGGGCGGCGGGACGAGTGGCGAGCGGAGGGTGCCGGGGCGGAGGGTGCCGGGGCGGCGGGCGGTGGGCGGCGGGACGAGTGGCGAGCGGAGGGTGCCGGGGCGCCGGGCGGTGGGCGGCGGGACGAGTGGCGAGCGGAGGGTGCGGGGCGGCGGGGCGGCGGCGGCGGGCGGCGGGCGGTGGGCGGCGGGACGAGTGGCGAGCGGAGGGTGCCGGGGCGGAGGGTGCCGGGGCGGCGGGCGGTGGGCGGTGGGTGGCGGGACGAGTGACGAGCGGAGGGGTGCCGGGGCGGAGGGTGCCGGGGCGGCGGGCGGCGGGCGGCGGGCGGCGGGCAGCGGGCGGCGGGCGGCGGGCGGCGGGCAGCGGGCGGTGGGCGGCGGGACGAGTGGCGAGCGGAGGGTGCCGGGGCGGAGGGTGCCGGGGCGGCGGGCGGTGGGCGGTGGGTGGCGGGACGAGTGACGAGCGGAGGGTGCCGGGGCGGAGGGTGCCGGGGCGGCGGGCGGCGGGCGGCGGGCGGCGGGCAGCGGGCGGCGGGCGGCGGGCGGCGGGCGGCGGGCGGCGGGCGGTGGGCGGCGGGACGAGTGGCGAGCGGAGGGTGCCGGGGCGGCGGGCGGTGGGCGGCGGGACGAGTGGCGAGCGGAGGGTGCCGGGGCGGCGGGCGGTGGGCGGCGGGACGAGTGGCGAGCGGAGGGTGCCGGGGCGGAGGGTGCCGGGGCGGCGGGGCGGCGGGCGGTGGGCGGCGGGACGAGTAGCGAGCGGAGGGTGCCGGGGCGGAGGGTGCCGGGGCGGCGGGCGGTGGCGGCGGGACGAGTGGCGAGCGGAGGGTGCCGGGGCGGCGGGCGGCGGGCGGCGGGCGGCCGCGGCGGTGGGCGGCGGGACGAGTGGCGAGCGGAGGGTGCCGGGGCGGCGGGCGGTGGGCGGCGGGACGAGTGGCGAGCGGAGGGTGCCGGGGCGGCGGGCGGTGGGCGGCGGGACGAGTGGCGAGCGGAGGGTGCCGGGGCGGCGGGCGGTGGGCGGCGGGACGAGTGGCGAGCGGAGGGTGCCGGGGCGGCGGGCGGTGGGCGGCGGGACGAGTGGCGAGCGGAGGGTGCCGGGGCGGCGGGCGGTGGGCGGCGGGACGAGTGGCGAGCGGAGGGTGCCGGGCGGGGGCGGGGCGGCGGGGCGGTGGGCGGCGGGACGAGTGGCGAGCGGAGGGTGCCGGGGCGGCGGGCGGTGGGCGGCGGGACGAGTGGCGAGCGGAGGGTGCCGGGGCGGCGGGCGGTGGGCGGCGGGACGAGTGGCGAGCGGAGGGTGCCGGGGCGGCGGGCGGTGGGCGGCGGGACGAGTGGCGAGCGGAGGGTGCCGGGGCGGCGGGCGGTGGGCGGCGGGACGAGTGGCGAGCGGAGGGTGCCGGGGCGGCGGCGCGGTGGGCGGCGGGACGAGTGGCGAGCGGAGGGTGCCGGGGCGGCGGGCGGTGGGCGGCGGGACGAGGGCGAGGGAGGGTGCCGGGGCGGGGGCGGTGGGCGGCGGGGACGAGTGGCGAGCGAGGGTGCCGGGGCGGACGGGTGCCGGGGCGGCGGGCGGTGGGCGGCGGACGAGTGGCGAGCGGAGGGTGCCGGGGCGGCGGCCGGGGCGGCGGGCGGCGGGCGGCGGGCGGTGGGCGGCGGGACGAGTGGCGAGCGGAGGGTGCCGGGGCGGCGGGCGGTGGGCGGCGGGACGAGTGGCGAGCGGAGGGTGCCGGGGCGGCGGGCGGTGGGCGGCGGGACGAGTGGCGAGCGGAGGGTGCCGGGGCGGCGGGCGGTGGGCGGCGGGACGAGTGGCGAGCGGAGGGTGCCGGGGCGGCGGGCGGTGGGCGGCGGGACGAGTGGCGAGCGGAGGGTGCCGGGGCGGCGGGCGGTGGGCGGCGGGACGAGTGGCGAGCGGAGGGTGCCGGGGCGGCGGACGGTGGGCGGCGGGACGAGTGGCGAGCGGAGGGTGCCGGGGCGGCGGGCGGTGGGCGGCGGGACGAGTGGCGAGCGGAGGGTGCCGGGGTGGCGGGCGGTGGGCGGCGGGACGAGTGGCGAGCGGAGGGTGCCGGGGCGGCGGGCGGTGGGCGGCGGAACGAGTGGCGAGCGGAGGGTGCCGGGGCGGCGGGCGGTGGGCGGCGGGACGAGTGGCGAGCGGAGGGTGCCGGGGCGGCGGGCGGTGGGCGGCGGGACGAGTGGCGAGCGGAGGGTGCCGGGGCGGCGGGCGGTGGGCGGCGGGACGAGTGGCGAGCGGAGGGTGCCGGGGCGGCGGGCGGTGGGCGGCGGGACGAGTGGCGAGCGGAGGGTGCCGGGGCGGCGGGCGGTGGGCGGCGGGACGAGTGGCGAGCGGAGGGTGCCGGGGCGGCGGGGCGGCGGGCGGCGGGCGGCGGGCGGTGGGCGGCGGGACGAGTGGCGAGCGGAGGGTGCCGGGGCGGAGGGTGCCGGGGCGGCGGGGCGGCGGGCGGCGGGCGGCGGGCGGTGGGTGGCGGGACGAGTGACGAGCGGAGGGTGCCGGGCGGGCAGCTCGAACTGATGAGCCTCGGGAACAAGCTGGAACGCCAGGTTTCCGTCTGATGGGGGTCGTTAGCCGGAATTTGTGGAGGTTATGTTGCCGCCGGGCCGTCCAGAGCCGCGCCAACGTCGAGTTTTTGATGAAGCTCGGCAGGCACTATGTCACGATTCAGAGCGGCCCGCCGGCGGGAGGATGACGAAAACTGTCCGTCACCGGACCGTCACCGGACCGTCACCGGACCGTCACCGGACCGTCACCGGACCGTCACCGGACCGTCACCGGACCATTATCGGACCAGCATCATTCATCACCGAACCAATGACAGCGTTGACAGGTGCGGACGGCCCGGAAATTATATCGAAAAGGTTCAGCCAGCCCGCACCGCGACTAATACAGGTAAACACACGCCGATCAAGCAGTGCGGTGCCCTGCAGTGGATGTCGAGAACAGGTCACCGCATGACCGGGCACTACTAGTGTTTGTGACTATCAACAACAGACAGGCGTATCTAGCATCTGAGGAGCCCGCAAACACCGCACTGGTTGACCCATTTGTACCTAAAACACCTGAAGGCTAGTAAATAACTCAGACAAACTGAATAATTGTCAGGACAGTCCTGTGGTGACCTGACGTAACCTGTCCTGGACTGACCTGGGCGCGAGGTCGCTGGCGGAGGATGACGGCGGGAAGCAGAGGCCGTGGTCCTTCAAGCAGTCGCTGGTGAACCCCGAGGACCGACTGTGGGCGTCTTTATATAGCTGTGTAGCCGCCTCCCGCACTTCCAGCCCGTTACAGGTGCGAATCAACACCCTGCAAGACGGGACACAGTCACAGCCAGACCGTTTGAAGTTAGAATCAACCCCCTGCAGCACGACACAGTCGCAGGACAACCAAAACCAGTTCAAATCAACATATAGGTCATATAGTGATGGCAAT
>JAXIVJ010017353.1:0-26392 GCA_036785665.1 Chirona hameri
TGGGCAAGACAGACGGCACTAGAAAGGAGTGGAAATGGCAAGACAGGTCATGAGTCAACTTACCATGATTTCCCCGCAGATCAAGCCAGAAATGAGCTGTTAAAGGACGTTTCCTTTAACAAGGATGTCTTTGTAGATTTGCCATTCCTTTCATACTGAAGTGATCCTACGTTGTCCTTGTTCTTTGCATCTGTCAAATCTCCTGAAAATATAACAGCAGAGTTCACATCACTTCATCCGAGCATTCATTAGTCTACTAGCAGCAGGGCTGCGGAGTCGATTCGGCTTTCAAGTGACTCAGACTCTCACCCCCGACCCTCCGGAGGCGACTCCGACTCCGAAAATCGACTCCAACACTAGCTGAAGCTAGTGTAAACATGCACAAGAAGTAACCACCCTCGACAAAAAATACCGATTTTCAAGATTGAGAGCTCTTTTCATAGGAAAAATATGTAGTTAAATGAAATGGATGGACATTGTCTGACCAAAACTTTCGATTACAAAATTGAGGTAGTAAACAAAAACAAATTGTCAGGTCTTGTGGACAGCCTATCATCCACGTAAATGTCATGCATTTATATACCAATTGATTTGTTGTGATCCTTGCAGGGTGGCGTTGTCGATCTGCCACCTGACGGACACACCCTACGTTATATTTCGCCTCACCGTGGTACACACCCTCATGATTTAAAATCATTGAATGGCAAGGGAATCTCGAAGCAAACAAAATCGAACTGGCAGACTTTTCCGTCATCGCCCCTGGTGGTTCACTAAAATGCACCAGCAAAAACATATTTACCCATGCGCTGTCCAATGACCGACAGCCGAGTCGGAGTTGGTTAAAATTTGACCGACTCCGACTCCGATTCCGTGCCCAAAAACACCGACTCTGACCGGCTCTGACTGCAACTCTGCAGCCCTGCCTGGTAGGTATGTTAAAAGTAAAAATAAATAAACAGACTCCAATAATTACTACACAGGCCATTTTTGTCTGGGGTTATTTAATTATTTGAGGGACTGCAACACAAGCCTTCATTTCAATACATTCCACACACACAGTTTGTTTGTCCTTCATTTTGAATGACTTTATATGCAGAATCTTACCATATCAATAGCAGTTTGTAAATTGGAATATACAAAGTACTGATATTTGTGGTTTTCCTACTCTATAGGTTAAACCACTGCACACCCTTACACCATATTTTCAACAACAACAAAAAACATGAAATAGTGTGATATGATTTCTCACATGATCTGGTAATAAAATAATTTCATTTTCATTTTAAAAGATTAACAAATAATTTCGTTTCAGACTCAATTTTGTAGTTACTACATGACTTCATAGGAATACATGAAATATTAACTCAAATGAGACAAGTAACATCACCAAGAAACCAATGAAAGTGAATGAATGAATGCATGAATGAATGAATGAATGCATGAATGCATGAATGAAAGAATGCATGAATGAATGAATGAATGTATGTATGTATGAATGAATGAATGCATGAATGCATGAATGAATGAATGAATGAATGAATGCATGAATGAATGAATGCATGAATGAATGAATGAATTGTATGTATGTATGAATGAATGCATGAATGAATGAATGAATGAATGAATGAATGCATGCATGCATGAATGAATGAATGCATGAATGAATGGATGAATGAATGCATGAATGAATGAATGAATGAATGAATTAATGAATGAATGAATTAATGAATTAAATGATGAATGGATACCTGCTGTGTTTTCCTTCAGATTGACACCATGTCTCCTTGGATATTTTCATCATAAATGACTGGCATAATCGGTTCAAATTGTCCCAGCAATCATTCACAAACAAAATATAAACACTGTTTAGAAGATAATGCAAAATTGAGTTAAAATAATATTGCTATTTTGTCAAGCCTGGTACAAGGGAGGGGCAGATCGGCTCCAGAGGGTAATCAGGGTCATACCTTTCAAAATGCATCAAATAAACCAAAATTTGTATATTTAATTATTTCAAAGAACTAAGCAACTTTTCCATGGGAAGCTTGTTTAAAATAAGTTTTTGATGATGATGAAGATTTGGGGCATACAGGTGCTGCAACTCCTTAGTTATTTGGCACTTAAATCAGTTATTGATGCATAAACAAGAAAAAGCTGATGGATTTTTTTAAAAATGTTGTCAGGTCTTGGCCTCCATACCAACATCCTTAGCTTTTCTGAAAATGCTAGTGCATAAGGGGCAGACCATTCCTGCTACCATCAGATTGAATCAAATTCCAAAGCAGCTAAAAAACTTAGTTGTACAGACCTGATGCTACAACCAGTTCAGGCTGGATGACTGGAAGCGACTCATTTACAAAGTGTCTCAGCTGTTCAATGCGACTTGGATCTTGAAAAATGCTAATATGTAGATCAGATATCTGAAAGGAAGTCAAACACATGTCACTGCCAGAAATAACAGCATGCATAAAGTGATAGTGAATGACAATATGTTGACTGTGATTTCAAACAGGAGTAGCAAACACAATGCAGATGAGCATATACTTTGATATTGAAATCCAAAGCTTGACAAATATCAAGATCAACATTAAAAGCTACTTAAAAGAAATAGTTCACCTTGAATTTGTTTCCAAACACAATTTGATTGTCTTTTGAAATACAATGTATATATTGTCAAAAATAGCCATACATCACGCCGGTTCAGGACAGAAGGTCGTAAATTATTAATTTTATCAAAACTATATGCATACTCTCTGAGTCAAGGTCACGCAAAAAAAAAAAAAACGGCTCAGCCAATCAGATTCGAAAGTAGTCGCGTAAGGATAGACTCGCATTCGAGAAGTGCCAACCGGCGGCCGGCGGATCGCTTGCTAGCACAGTATGCAAGCTGATTGGTATATCCTCTGCCCAGGCTATCGTAAGCACCGCATTATTTCGTAAGCACCACATTCCTTCGCCAAAAAATCAAATATATTCGGCTGGAGTCTTTTCAGTCAAGAAAACTTGCAAATAGGGGTTTCCCAACACAGGCTAAAAAACTGCTATCTCAGTTCAAAACTCAATGTTTCAGGTGAACTATTTCCTTTAAAGGGAATAGTACACCTTTAACATTAGTTTTTAACTAAGATAGCCAGATTGTCGGGAGTACTGAGAAATCTCCAAATCTGATTTTTTTCCTTCCAAAACGACCTAGTTGCCAAGTTTCAACGCAAAAACTGTTGGGTATATTTGGTCATATTTTAAAGGGACAAATCTTGTGATGTTTTGCATATGTTATTAGTATTCCTACCGCACATCGTTTTTGTCAGGGTAATAGAATAACGTTTTCGCTATTTGGACCAGCCGCCACCGAAACACATTGTGTGTTCATGAGCTAGAAATATTATTGGCCATAACTTTGTCAATTTTCATTTTATTTCCAATTGAAAATAATACTGACACTCATCTTGAAAAGGCACACCTTTTGAAGGGTGGCTTGTACCGGTAGCTGTAATATTCTCCACCAATAGAACTTAAAAGCACATGCACCTGTAACTGTGATACATTAGGGGTACATTCTGCCTGTGGTTACAGTTTTAAGTAATTACCTGTCAATTGTGAGCAGATTTCCAATTGAAAATTACCAATAGATGTTTAGTGATAAGACACATTTGTTGATTGGTGGCTGGTCGGTGTTCATGCAATATAATATATAGATTCAATTTTGACAAAGTTTGTTTATTGTTTATGTTGAAGTGTCGCTTAGCTCAAAATATTATTGGCTATAACTTTGTCAATTTTCATTAGATTTCCAATTGAAAATAATTCCCACACTCATCTTGAAAAGGCAAACCTTTTAATGGATGGCTAGTACTGGTAGCTACAATATTTATTTACAACCACCACATGCTGATGCACACACATATAAACACATTTGTGGGTAGGTATATCACATTGATATATGCACATGAACATTATGGGTATGTGTTCACACAATGCCACTCCAACTCTACTCATACAAGGCCATAGTGTAAGTATTCACACATTTTCAATCGCGACCAATATACTCGAGTCTCGACCCAGCGAATGAGGTTGCTAGTGTTGCTTACATATTCTGATTCAAGGATAGGCTTTTGCGGTATGACATCACAAATCATTTTTGTGACGCAAGATTATTGTAACGTCATATGTATTAATATTAATATTTTTCCAAATACGACAAATTGGTATACTTTTTTTTCCTCAAAAACGAATGCCAGAACCATAATCAGGACACTTTTTTCCTTCATTCCACATACTTATCCCAAGGTGTACTATTCCCTTTGATAACATCTCAAATACTGACCACTGCTCACCTGGACAAACCACAGCAAGTCCTGTTCAGTGCTGTAAGAAAAATCAGCAGTTGCTGGTTTCTTCCATCCTACACTATGGTGCTGCTTTGAAGTGCTTCCATGGATTGGATGTAAGTGAACATCAGCTATTTCTGGGCTGGTGTCTATCAATGCCACAATCTTCCCACAAAACAAAGAGGCAAATATTCCACAAGCCAAAATGAACATGAGAAGTGTGTGAGGGGCCATTCCAAGTCAATATGACACTATTTGCTAAGTGCTAAGAAATTTCACATACAACTATTTTGGCATCAGATGATTTATAAGATTTCTAAGTTCGTTTGACTGCAATTGTTAGGGCGCAGCTTCGGTGTCCGGGATTCTTTATCCGAACCGGCGAAATGTTTAAGCTGATTGTGATGCTATGCTTGTGATTGCAGCTAATTGCAAATTGTCTTCATTTACAACCAAATGATTAATTCTAGCATGCCTACTATCCCTAGTAGGGTGCTGATGTGACGGTATATTAGTTTTTATATTCGTCTTAACGCCCAAATACGAGCGACACCCAACAAATACACCACACAGACTGGCTTCGAACTTGCTAAGTATCCCAGAGCCCATTGAGACAAGGCCATAAATATAAGGTAGAACCGTTCCTGCTGGCAGATCTTCCATGACGTCACCGAGGGCATACTTATTATCCAGCATAGCAAGCTAAATATATGAAACACTACTTTGCAAGTGACATACATGTAAAGTAAATAATTCATAATGTATGTTAGACAGTATTAAATCTCATATTAATCACAAGGAAACTCAGTGATCCAAAAAGTAATGATCTGGTGACGTCACCGGATGCATTTATTGAACAGCTTATAGGTATTGGGATGACAACGGCCTGCCTCTGAGAGCCGGAAGATTTTCACAGTTGTTTACTTTTTGATAACTGTAACTTTTGCGCCATTATATGTTTTCCTTAAGTGCTTCCATATCGTAAATTTATCTACCTAACGTCGTGAATATGCTTCCATGTATTGACAAATCCAAACCCATATATAGGAGGTAGAGTCATCCGGCGATTCTAGGTGATCATGAGGTCAGAGCGTGACGTCATGTGTATGCACCGGCCTCTTCCGCTATTGCAGTTAACCCGCGCGGCGCTGGGGTCTCCAGCCGAACGCGCGGCGCTGGGAGGGGGGGTAATTTTTACCCCCCCCCCCTCTCGTATCTTCCGAACCAATAACCGCAGCGAGACGCGCAATGCGGCGATCGCAAGCTCTCAACGAGAAGAATCGAATGCATACTCGAGATTCTTAAAATAAGGTCACGTCAGGTCACGGTCAGGTCAAATGTAAAATGTAAGTATTTGAGTTTTTGGGGCTATACTTTCCATCCAAAGCCTTATATTGCAACTATTATCTCGCAAAGTGCTCCAGAGTGTATAATGCATTTCCCGCATTAGTAAAAGTGAAATGGTAAGCAAAGGTCAAGGTCAAGGTCAGGTCACACAAGGTCACAGGTCTGCGAAAGCCATGCGACACATGTTGTATGGGTTATTTTACACGTATAATTCGATAGAAGCAGCCATTTTCACAGCCTGACACCATATAATCGTCCTCAGGTCAAGGTCAGGTCACAATAAGGTCACAATTTGAAATTGATTAATCTAAATAAACATTGCATGTTTCTAGACTAGTTTTGTCTTCGAAATACAGTGGTGGCATTTATGTGTCTGTATCTGGTCAGTAAAAGCCAAAAAACGCATTTTAAAAAAAATGACGTCATGAGTTACTTGTATGTATGTATGTATTTACTTCACGGGGCATCCACAAGTTGGCGTGGCTATTAAAGGGACATTCCCACCTTAACACTAGTTTTGAGTTGAGATAGCTAAGTTAGTGGCCTCAGAGCGAAACTTAGGGGGGTAACATTGAAAACAAACACAGATATCTGGTCTAAGAGAAATTCAATTGATTTTAAAATTTGGGCCTTAGTAAGGCCCACCCTTATATGGAGTTTTGTACCGATGACGTCAGCTCTCGTTATGGCCGGGTGTACTTGTTTGGAATGAAACCTTGATTTTCTATGATCGCGAATCGTGATGTTTGATTGTTGATTGATGTGTTACGCAGTGCCATCAACATTTGACCAGTGTGAATCTTTTTAAGTCAATAATTTCAATTTAAGAGCAATCAGGTATGCCTCGAATACCCTGTGTTGTGTGTGGCGAATCAAAGATTTATACTACGGTGTACAGGTGAGTCGTCATACTATTTCATTTACCAACAGCTAACGGCCCAACAGGTTCCTATTTTCCTATCAACGTATTCACTAATTATGCTGTGATTATCGTTTCAAATATCACAAGAGCATAAGCCAGACAAAAGGCAATTTGTTTAGCATTAGGAGAAAAAAATATTTGGGTAATCAGACGCCTATGACGGATACTTTAAAAAAAAAAATAAGTGGGAAAATGTGCCACGTGCCATTATTTTCAGATTGAAAAGAAGGTTTTGACACATTACAAAATTGAAAGAGGAAATTGTACTTTTACGTTACCCTGAGGAGGATTTCAAAACACATTTCACCAAATAAAAGTTGCTTATATTGTATATGAAATGCTGAAACATGCCAATTTTCTGCATTTTGTTCACATTTGTCAGGGGCTATGCCCACTGGTATTCCACTGCAACTGTATCCGCCAGTGGTGTTCTATCAATATGTTTGCTAGTGATTAATGTTCATTACCTGTCAGTGCGCCGTGTAATTCCATTCACAGTATGGCAGCATATGGTAACATCAGAAAAGCAGCTGCAATGTGCACCACAGCAAAAAATTCCATATTTCTTCTGACAAAGGCATTAAACCTAACCAGGGTGTGTCAGGAAGCAATTATAATAACATAATCAAACCTGACCTAACTTTACAGCAATTACGGTTACAGGGACCAATGTTTAGAACAATCCGCTCACTGCGCTGCAGCCCTACTGGGAGCTGTTGTACCCCAGACCCCCAGACCATCTTGTAGACAAAACCTAACCCTAAAGCGTAAATAAGTTGTCCGATGTATTAATGCAACCTAACCTAATCTATCCTATTTATAATAATAACGGCTTCGTCAGAAGAAATATGGAAATGCTGCCCTGGTGCACAATGCCTCTGTTTTTCTGATGTTACCATATGATGCTGTGACGTCATACTGTACATAAGATGGTGCACTGACAGAAAGTGTTTTACCCTGTGTCTTACCCCATGTGACCTGCCACTGTGTCTGACCCTGTGTGACCTGCCACTGTGTCTGACCCTGTGACCTGCCACTGTGTCTGACCCCATGTGACCTGCCACTGTGTCTGACCCTGTGTGACCTGCTGCTGTGTCTGACCCCATGTGACCTGCCACTGTGTCTGACCTGTGTGACCTGCCGCTGTCTGACCTGTGTGACCTGCTGTTCTGTCTGACCCATGTGACCTGCTGCTGTGTCTGACCTGTGTGACCTGCTGCTGTGTCTGACCCGTTTGACCTGTTGCTGTGTCTGACCCGTGTGACCTGCCCCTGTGTCTGATCCCATGTGACCTGCTGCTGTGTCTGACCCTGGTTGTTGTACGCTGGTTGTTGTACTGTATGTTGGTGTGGTCGTGCCATGACCTGAGCTCAGTGTGGCCAAATTCATTTCAAGTTAGGGGGAAGGAGGTAAAAAAAGATAGAATGTAAGGTGTAAGATGACAAAAAAAAACACACAATAAAATGAAGGGTGTAGGATGACAAAAACGATAGCAAGTAGGGTGTAGGATGACACAAAAAAATGATAGAAGGATGACAATTTTTGGAGGTGATCTATAAGACGATGTTACTGCTAAGTGGCAAATTTGCTAAATGATAACAAAATAAAGCAAACATAGAATGCTGAAACAAATGTTTCACCGATGCATGTCTCATACGTTTCTATCTCCTTTCCAGATCATCCCCAATCCTCCTGAAGGACCGCAATCCTCTCTGAACAATTCTCCTGTTTCGGCAGCTGACGTGCGACGACAGCCGCATCTCGCACTAAAGAGACTAGAGTGGAAAACTCATGGTACCAGCCGATACTCAGTGACCGCCATCCGTCCTTCATCCGCCTTCACTCATCCATCAATAAATGTGTTTGTATAGAATGTCTTGTCTGCCATTTTAAAAGCACACATGCTGTATATGCTTCTGAAGGTTCTGCGATTCCGATTGCATGCCACCAATGTCAGGATCATTGAAAATGTCTGAACGTGCATATTGCTCGATGTTCCAATAGGATATAACCAATTATTTTACATTGTGTATGTTTGCACATCCACCACCACCACCACCAGTCATGACACAGCTAAGACAACGGATTTAATTAAATCATTGATATATCTGTATTGGCGGGTTTTGTTTGACTCGTGTTCTCACTTCTCACCGGACGCGGGAAATCGCTTCCGTTGGTAAATAAATACATGACGTTTCCTAAGCTTGGCGTTTATATTCAATTTGCAACGAATGAACTTAATTTGATAATAGAAAGTTTGTATACTACCGGGTTCGCATACACCGGTATAACGTGACATATTCCCCGCTAAAATTGTAAAAAGTCATCCCTCGTCCCAGAATCAGTCTCGCGCCGCCCTGACAGAAAACGAAAATTGATGCCAGTAAGGCGCCGTAGTTGCCGATGAACGAGCGAGCGCGAACGAAATGTATGGTGAATTTCAACTAAATCGGACAAGTAGTTTCTGAGATACAAAAAAGGTGAGCACGTGTGCACGTGCAGAGGCATTCCACACCCGACTTGTGGGAAAGTGGCGGCTAAGAGGTCCCTAACTACACACCAAATTTTAACACAATCGGCTCAGCCGTTCCTGAGATATAGAATAGGGGTGTGCACGTGCGCACATGCAGAGCCAGCCCCCCCCCCCCCGACTTGTGGGGAAAGTGGCGGCTGAGAGGTCCCTAATCACACACCAAATTTGCACACCATCGGCTCAGTCATTGCAGAGTTTTTGTGAGAAACCACTTTTCAACACGCGCCACGCGCAGTGGTAATCACCCACATGAATCGGCACTGGTGTCAAACAGGGTAGGTTGGATGGGGCTGCTCAGCAAAGAAGTCCGCTTGTAAATCGGACGTGTGGTTGCAGAGATACGAACTTCTCAAAAGCGTCACCACAGGTCGGGTCGCTCAAATTCAGATTTGTCCCATATACCACGGAAGGAAGAGCTTTGGAACTCAACCTCAAATAAGAATGTGTATCAAAACTACTGAATTGGATACAAATTCAACCTGAAGAAGGCGATATGCTTTGAAAACCTGATGAAAGTTGTAATGGAACTGAATGATATAAAAAAATGTATAAATTTAGTCAAGTTGTGCAGGCCAGGAATTGCTTGATTCCTGGCGTCCGGCAGAATTTAGAAGTGAAAGTTGTACGTACCCGACATACCTGAACACCGTCCGCCCCGCCCTCTGACATCACCTGACCTTGAGTACGGCCGCTGCCACCGGCCATCCCAGTCAGGGGCAAATAGCGAGCGCCGAAGCGACTCGAACCCGGGCTGCCACACCGGGTGAGGTCAGAAATCTGGCGCTCTCCCAACCAGTGTTGGATTTTTGCTTCATGACCTGGTCCGGAGAGCAAAAATCCATAGGTGGAGAGTAAAATTGTATTGCTTGAAAATTAACATTATTAAGATTATTAATTATATTTAATTTATTTCATCTCACCCCAACGGGTTTTTCGCCCATTTACAGGAGGTGCTCCTTCTGCTCCTCTTTTTGGGATTAGGTTTACAAGGCCTTTTCCCAGGGCCACACCGGGTCGGACGAGACACCAAGGTGGGTGACTAGGTGGGAGTCTCTGCACTCCCACCTAGTCACCCGAACCCACAGTTGGTGCGGTCTCTGCACCAAAGTCTAGTGTCCACTGGACCACCCTGGCCAGATTATTAGATTATTATTTAGAAAATTCCTGATTTGTAATATATATATATTAAATTGTTATGAGGAAAATTGATTTTTATTTTAACTGCAATGTCAGTAAGATCAGGTAAAAAGACAGCAAATTTCCAGAAAAAAATAAGAGCAAAATTATTTGGACCTCAAAAGTCCAGAAAATGGACAAAATTCCAACGCTGCTCCCAACTGAGCTACAGGGGCGGACAATTCACTTGGTCAGCATGCCATATAAGCTGGAGGCTAGCGGGTATAGGTTTCTTAGGTTAGTACCTAACTATGGGGACTTTGATGGACTCTGTGGGTGTTCCTCCACTCCATTTTTTCCAGTGTCTCATTTTATTTGCAGGTAGATCAAGTCACTTGTGATAGGGCACTATCTACAGCTATTTTTAGATTATCAATGATCATGTTCCACCCAATTCTCAGGATATTGCAGTCTGCAGAACAGGTAAAACAAATTAAGATTATCTTGAAAAGGGTGAGCCTGGGTGTGAGCAGGTGTTATTCCTCAGTAAATATGTTTGATGCAGGTAACTTTAAGCTAATCCTCATTACATTTTCCAGAATTTAGACGTTTCTCTGATCACTTATGTCTGCATCCAATACACACCCAATCAATAACTTTGTACACTACACTTCCTATTTTGCATGGATTTTGTGACACCAAATCCATGCAAAATAGGAAGGTCTCTGGTCTAGTCAAAGGAAGATCTAGTAAATAATGCAGTTTGGTGTGAAGCTATACATGACATAGAATTGAGAATTTATCACCACCAAAGTCAAGTAGGTACCTCATAAAATCATAACATAAAATATAATGCAGAAGAATATTACCGATAAGCTGAGTAACATATGAAACCTTAACCTATATGTAATATTAATGACACAAACAATTTGAATGTCATAGTTCCGTAAAAATGTCATATCATTAGGAAAAATAAAACAACCTAGCTGTTGTTAATGCCCCGCCCCCATGTGTAGGTATTCATATCAGTATTGGGATAACCGTCCACATATCACCTTAGGACCAAAGGGTGGATTGTATTGTCTATAAACAATGATTGTTGTGTACCAAAAGTCAAAAGGGAACATCCCAAAGGTTGATGGGGACAATAGGGTTGGGAACTCAATTTTGGGAGTCGATGCTAAAATGTTACCCATATTTTAACACAATTTATGGTACTGAAAACTGACCTCAGAAATGAATACTTCAAAAGGAAAAATGAAAAAGGAATCGCGATTTTATTTTACAACATTCTTGAAAAAAGACACTCTTGATAGTGTGACGTCACATTTCACCTTTATCTGTCGACAACTACGGCGCACCCGGCGCACCAGGCAAAACGTAAATAATACGTGTAATACATAGGCAAGACCGAGGCGAGGCAGGCAGATATATCAAAATGGATACAAATCAGTCCTATTATGCTGATTTAAAGAAAAGGGTACAGGGAAAGGTGTACAAATCCTGCTTTGTGCCAGCCTGTCAAAGCAGCACCATGAAAACTCGCAAAAAGACCTTCGTCTCTGTCCCAACTGACCTAGGTCTGAGAAGACAGTGGGCTGCAATGGCAAGAAGAGTGGATGCAAAGACTTTGAAATCATCTAGTCAGTGGTATTGCTGCGAGGATCATTTTGAGGTGAGATATTTTGTGTTAGATTTGAGGGCTGGGTGATAACATGTTTTGAGGCACTAAACTTGTATTTGTAGATGTAGGTCTTGTAGAGGCTGCTTGAGAGATTATGTGAAGCCATATCTTCATGAGCGCATGATCTGATGCTAGTCACAATTTGTAACTGTGTGTCTGTGCCTGTTCTCTCCATCCTTGCTTATGTCAACTCATACTGATGAGCGGCCCAGTATTTGTCCAATTTGTTCAACTGGTTGGTACCCTTTTCCGAAATCAAGCTCACAACTAGGAATCACTTCAAAGTTTGTTTGAACCTACCTGGAGGCTACACAATTTTCTGGTAACTAGAAGATAGCAATGTCAGTCAGACTCAGGCATATATGCACAAACAAAGTTATGTATAGCATACATGTGAAGTATATAAAAGTGCTGCTCTGACCATGGCTCGTGACTACTACTTTCGGCTTCTGACCGTGCAAACTCTCCCTTTTCACAATATTTTATAAACCCAATATCTAATTTAGTTTTCACTTTTTAGGTTTTCATTTATACTATTGTTTTTGTTTTCTGCCTTGCTAGTCACTGACTAGCAAGGCAGAAAAGGTGTCACTTTCTTGAATTGATTGTATCAAACCTCTACCATGCAAGTGCTGCATATCCTGCAGATATTCACACATACTCAGTGTCTGCTGCCCGCATGCCTGAACATATCCACAGGGAATGCACACTTTTCAGCATTCTCTTGCTCTGAGCATGCTGAGAACACCTTCGATTTTGGCTTAAACTTGCAATGTCAGGTGTCAGCCAATCACAGGTTGAACTCAAGTCATGTTAGAGCTTTTTAGCACCATACTCAATAGTTTTGCCTCTCCATATATGCTGTAATTATGTGTTGAATGCCTAACATTGGCTTTATCTTAGGCTACAGTAGTTATTTGTGAAATGAATACATTGGTTCTGATTGTAACATGTGTCCTTTGTCCGTTTCAGCCAGAGAATGACTTTAACAACTACAGACACTACATGTTGATGGGACCATCCATCAAACTGACTGCCAAGAAAGGTGTGCTTCCACACAAGTTTGAATGCCAAAAAGACAGGCCACATCTCAAGCCACGTCCCTCATCCATGAGGAGGCTACAGAGGGCTACCATCCATGGCCTCACACAGACACACACAGATGACAAGGTAAGAGTATATTGATGCCTAACAATGCCAAGTCACAGCTTGAAATTACGAATGAGTGACTTTTGGTGCAAGGAATCACATGATAACTGGATTCTTGCCAGCGATAAGTCATTGATGAGTAATAATGTTCTATTTTTTGTTTAATGTTAAACATGTGTTACTGAAATGTTCATGAACCGAACCGCCATAATTTGTCTGTGATATTGCAAGATGCTCTTGTTGTAGCGTCCTACTTGATGGGCACATAATTGGATAGGCATGTATTAATTATTTGCATCTTTTTCACAGATGGAAGATGTGTCTATCGTGGCTGATCGTGCTGCTGACGCCGCTGGTAGCGTGGCTGGTCGTGCTGCTGACGCCGCTGGTGGCGTGGCTGGTCGTGCTGGCGTCGCCGCTGGTGGCGTGGCTGATCGTGCTGCTGACGCCGCTGGTAGCGTGGCTGGTCGTGCTGGCGTCGCTGCTGGTCGCGCTGCCGGAGCCACGGGCGCTGTGGCTGGTCGTGGTGGCACCGCCGCTGGTGGCGTGGCTGGTGGCGCTGCCGGAGCCACGGGCGCTGTGACTGGTCGTGATGGCACCGCCGCTGGTCGCGCTGCCGGAGCCACGGGCGCTGTGGCTGGTCGTGATGGCACCGCCGCTGGTGGCGTGGCTGGTCGCGCTGCCGGAGCCACGGGCGCTGTGGCTGGTCGTGCTGGCACCGTCGCTGACGGCGTGGCTGGTGGCGCTGCCGGAGCCACGGGCGCTGTGGCGGGTCGTGATGGCACCTCCGCTGGTGGCGTGGCTGGTGGCGCTGCTGGAGCCACGGGCGCTGTGGCTGGTAGTGATGGAACCGCAGCTGGCGTGTATGTCAATGCCGTCTCCGACTACGAGCCATCTGACAACTCCAGCTCTGAGGATAGTGGTGAGGACCATAACGGCGTGCCATACAGTGAGGAAAATGAGATGACCTCCGACGACAGCTCGAAGGGTGAGGTCGGGCTGGATGACATCTCCCTTAGGAGAATAAGGCTGCTGTGCCTCAAAGATCCCAAGCGGTATATCGGCGTTCCACCTGATGCCATGTTCATCATCCGCGTTATTGCCAGAACAAAAATTGCCCCATCATGGAGCCCAACATCGCGCCTCGAGCCGCTGGACGTGTGCCTGCTGGTATTAATGAAAATCAAGCTGCATCGATCATTCGCATTTATAGCGGATGACTTTGGCATTTCCAGGTCATATGCCGGCCGTTTGTTCGCGCGCTATGTTGAGGTCCTCGCTTCGGCACTCTCACAGTTTATCGCGTGGCCGTCGGATGAGATGACCCTCCAGAAGCAGCTGCCGCTCGCCTTCAAGGCACGGTTCCGCTCTGTGGTGGCCATTGTTGATTGTTTAGAAATTGAAATAGAAAAACCTAGTGCCGCACTGAAGCAAGCAAGATCTTGGTCCCAGTATAAGGGGGGTAACACGCTGAAATATTTGGTATCTATCACGCCTAACGGAATGGTTAATTTTGTATCCCTTGGCTTTGGGGGGCGCGTTAGTGACATGCATGTCATCCGTCGGTGCGGTTTTCTAAACCATTTAAAGCCGGGCGCCTCTGTCATGGCCGATCGAGGCTTCAAAGGTATATAAAGCCTGCTGAGTGAGACCGGCTGCACCCTGATACGACCTAAAAGCGTCCAGGCGGGCGTTGTTCACGAGGCTAGCGAAGTTAAATTTAGCAAGCAGGTCGCCAGTCTGCGCATTCACGTGGAGCGCGCCATCCGCCGAGTGCGTGAGTTCGAGATGCTACGCCCACATGCGTGCATCAACAGTCGGCTGGTTCCGCTCACGGACGCCTGCATGACCATTGCCTGTGGTCTTGTCAACCTGCAGTCACGGCTGACCAAGATGTGAGGTTTTAAGGTATACCCAGGTGGCGCTGCGCCTGCGAGATACCGATTTCTACATTTGGCTCAGTTCGACGTGTGCATTGCGTTCGTACATTGTTGACGTGAACGTGTGTACATGACTGTCATTCCCACTCAGATGCCCGAGGAAATACACTGTTTATTTTGTTGTTATCGTTTTGTAAAGGAAGAAGACAAAATCGTTCCAATGCTGTATTGTGTTTACACAAGCAAGAAATAAATGGTAAGAAACGAATGCTACTATAGTCAAATATTTCAACTGGACAGTTGGGCGAAACAGCGACCAAACATTATGCACGGTTAATAGACAAACAGGACACATAAATCAAAAATTGTCTCTAGCATTCATGAAGCGCTGGTGGAATGGAACCATGACTGCTATTAATCGAACGGACAAAACGCACTATACAAACACAAAGTTACACAGCTTTGCATTGACCACGTTTCTAGTACCTAACCACAGCGTGAAACAACATCACTGTCCTCAGCCCACCCTCTCCTCGCCGGAGCACGCCTGCCCACTACACCAGCATTGGCAGGATGGCGCGGTGCCAGAAGGCCTCTGCCTGTGCCATGATTGGCTCGACGAAAGTCAGGTCCAGATCATCTTTTATCACTGTGACTGTCTGGTTAGTCTCAAAGTTCGGGTCCGCCACACACAGAATGCCTGTCTGTGCTCCGGTGGCCAGCATCTGCAGCTGCATCTGTGCCCGCACCTTCGCCGACATAGCCCCATTGGCATCCATGTACTTGGTGACAGTTTTGATTGCCGAAGGGCACTTCACCTCCACGGTGCACCGTTTCCCATCCAGCTGGCACAAGCCGTCGGGGCTGGCTGCGAAGGCGGGCCGCTCTGTGAGGAGGTGAAGCCCGGTGGCGGCGATGTCCACCCCGAGCGCGGCCTGCACTTCGCTGATAACCAGCGGCTCCAGCTGGACACCGCGTTTGGTGGCTGCTGTACCCTTAAACTTCGTGCATCCCTGGATGGTCTCCGTCAGTGAGCCAGCGACCGTTTTGCAGCGACTGACTTCGTATAGCTTGGACGCCGTCACACGCCCGAACCGCAGGTGATGCCATAAACGCGACTCATTTTGACTCATGGTTGCTGAACAGACAGCCGATACCAGTGCGGGGTCGAGTTTGCCCCTGAGAAATGCCCTCGTTATCGCTAGGTTGTCACTGGGGCAACCTTTGCAGAGCACGTCCATGGTTGCATCCAGCGGATCCACAGTAACCAGACTCCAACCACTTACCATCTCAAAAAACACCCCGGTAGGCTTATGGCCACCATCAATCATTTCCTTCTTGACGAGGTCCAGGAAATCATCAGGCTCGTTGGATACGGCCATCCGACGTTTCCGGCCGCCCATGTCTCTTGCCTTCATTGGACTCATGTTGCCGATGTTGGCCAAGCGGGGCTTGGTCCAGTAGCACTGGACTTCAGTCACAGCTTTCTCGGAGCTGCGCCTGTGCAGCCAGAACAGGAATGCTGTAACGTGTTTGCATCCACCGTGACGCGCCTGGCAGCCGTGACAGCTGGCCTCTTCTATTCCACCAGCCACGGTGTTGATGGAGACGGTGACGCCATACGGGGTGGTGTTGACACGGTGCTCCGGCGTCACTTTGCCCTTGACGATGATCATGTCCGGCTGAGAGTGAACCTGCACGTAGCCGATGGCTTCGTCTCCATACTCCTCACGCGCGGATCTGAGAAAGAAGAAGCCTTTCAACATTGTGCGAAGTTATTGTGTCACATACAATGGAAGACAGAGCATCAGATACGAGCATGAACAAATGCTTTAGAATCACTGACCAAACCTAAGCACTGTTCTTCAAACCTTAACAATGATATGAGTGAAAACAAGAGGTGCAGAAAATCTGAAATATTTTGTAACAACCTCAATCACGGCCACAGTATGAGCTAGCAGGTCACAGCGTTAGTCACAGCGCTACAATGCTAACCCTATGGCGCTGGCCTAGCCGGTCACAGCTTCAGAGTCACTGCTGTTACCAGGTGTGGTCACAGGCCAGCACAGCATAATTTGTTTATACACCCCTATTGAAATCACAGCCTGTGGTTATTAGCATTCTTTTTGAAGGTGTTGAAGAAACAATTCATTTCTTAAGGAATATGGCTTAGTAAGAAAAGGAAATTGATTACTGAACAGTACTGCTGGGAAAGAAAGCATGCTATCAACATGCATGAACACAATTTGAATAAACAATCTCACCAGCTACCAGGGCTATATAGAGAAAGGCCTCTCTGTGAGCCATTCATGTGACATGGCAGTGCAATAATTGAACCTTGGTCCCCCTGACCCATCTGAACCTGGGCTGCAGTTTAATATACTAGACACTCAGCCACCATAGCTTTGTACAATTTGTATCAGACCAAAGATAAATGCTAAAGTGCTTATACACCATGATTGTATATTAACTTTCTTGCTAAGTTTAGTAAGGTCAAGCTCACAGGCACAATCAGCAAATTTGAAGATAACGGACCAGGTGACCAAATCACTGACTTCACCTATACAAACCAAGATAACAATGCCTGATGTAGGTAACCTAACCACACAAAGTGTGAAGACAACCATGAGTGAACAATCATTTTAAAAGTTGGTGTGGCCACGGGCTCTGCTACAGGGGGAAGGGGGATGTGTCTCCCTCAACTTTGGGATTTGTAACATTACGCCTATCAGTGTTGCATGGAAAGAATTGACTTCAGAAGGCCTCCGTCACCCCCAACTTTCGGAGTGTGGCGGAGCCCTTGGGCAGTGTTGGAATTTTCATTTCAGGTCCTCGTCCGGGAGAACACAATTTTTGGAGGTGGAGAACAGAGAACTTTGCAAATACTTCACTATAGACACAGTGGAGTATTTGCAAAGTCAAATTTAGTTAAATATGTGCAATTGTCATTGGAATTGCAGGCAACAATGCATGGACAAAATCAAGAAGAACAAAATCTTCTGGACCCCAAAAGACCAAAAAACATCTGATTTTCCAACACTGCCGGGCATTGGGTGTGGACCAAAGGATGTTCTAGTGCTATTTCTGTTATTTTATCATAGTCTGACTAGATGTTCCAATACATTTACATTACCAAAAATGTAATGTTGATGTGGCGATGCCACACCAACTTGGAAGTTGGTGTAGCATTCCCCACACCTGCCATACTTTATCCACCCATGAATACAATTTGATCGCTGATCCATTTTGGAGCATAATGAACCACAGTAGTATCACCCTAGGTTGCAACCATAATAAATAACAAACTTACCTTTCAAGTTTCTTGTTTTTCAGTTCAGCAGACACATGCTTTTCTGAATTTTGTATGTAAGCTACTATCAATGTCACTGTCACATTAGGTAGATTTTGAGGTGTGGCTTTGACAAAGCCTGGCTCTAAACCACGGGGCATAATTAAAACTTGAAATGCTTCTAAACTCAAGGAACGGAATTATTCAATCAGTAAACTATTATCCTCAAATCTTCCAACTCATCTAAGCAGTGTAGAATCGCATAGAAATACGGTCTTGGTCTTGGTCTTGGTTTAGGGCGCATAGCCTCAGCGGGCTCAGAGCGTCCGTTTAGTCGTCTTCGACGACGGTTATCTTCTCTGTAGTCGTGGTAGCGATCAAGGTATTGAAGATGGAAACTAAGCTTGGTAATGGAAAGGGAAGGTATTGCCGTGTTTGGATCTGTAAAGGATTTATAACATCTAGGATGTGGATCAATTGTTTCGGGGTAAGTTAATAGAGTTAGCTCTGAACTATGGGGAAAAAAGTTAATAAACCAAATATAATAAAATAAAAGCTCCGTTTTTTTTTTTTTTTTTTTTTTTTTTTGGCTCGCCTCTTTTAACACTGCAGTACGCACATAACAGCAGATCGGTACATCCTGTCACATCAGATTGCCTCAACCGGTGACCATGCGCATAACGCACGTACAAGTCACATCAGGGTTGTACACAGTCGGCGGTCTATTCATATTTGCGACCTAGAACACATTTAACGCGTTTCCCCAGCGCCTGCTGCAAACTCCTCTCACGACGATCATTCTCCCTCCTCATCCTGATCCATTCCCCTCCCCTCAAACCCAAAAAGATACCGTAGAAACTACTACGTTAGAATAATAACTGATGGGTTAGTGAAGCTATAGGTACAGGACACTACAAGCATTATTTGGTCTCTCATACTCCCAGCATCCTTCACACATGCATGCATACCAATGATTCTATGCATTCACTCACTCTCGTCAGGAGTTATTCCATCGTTCACTCGTCTCACAATCATTCTCCAAAAAATAAATACACAGACAGTTTCAAACAAGAGCATGTCACCAATCATCAATCACATCATAGCACTGAACATTAGTTATACATTCAAGTCATACATTCATATCAAGACAGGAGACAGAGAAATGTGAAAATATAACACAAGTATCCAAGTCGCATATAATGGATAATGAAACTAAAAAATGCGTTTCACTTTGTCACCTTCACACTTCACAGTCGCTTCATGAGTTCACAGGTACGCAAATATTTGAAGACCTCGTCTATTATCTCGGGGAAGCCATCTCCAATTAATGATTTCAAGCAAAGTGGGATTCCTTGCTCCTGGCAGAGGCGTATTAGAGGACGTCTCTGATCGGCGAAAGCTGGACATTCAACAAGTAGGTGTTCAACTGATTGCGGACACCGGCAATCGTCACACTGAGGTCTGGGGTCTCTGTCCATGATGTATGAATGGGTGTACCGAGTATGTCCCAATCGCAGCCGACACAGCACTACCTCCTCTCGTCGGTTTGGTCGTTTGCTGGTGGACCAGCTCTCAGCACGATCTTTAATCCTCTTTAAAGCAGTACCAGGGTTATAGTCAATCCATAATTGGTTAAACAACTCACGGACCGATTTATGCAAGGTGGGACAGAATTCTTTCATCCCCATCTGGATCCCGCATACAACATTCAAGCCTATAGCCGCTTTCGCTTTTACGTCAGCGATCTCATTTCCAGTTATATTACTGTGTCCTGGGATCCATAGGATAACAAGCAAGTGTCCCTTTTCCATAAGATGATGGACATAGTCAAGGATATCGGTCACGATAGGGTTGTTGGATGAGGAATGTCTTAAGGCCGTTACAACGGATAGTGAGTCCGTGCACATCACGCATTTCTTGAGGTGATTGTTTTCTACATATGTCATAGCCCGAAGTATAGCGGTCGCCTCCGCGGTAAAAATTGAACAATGCCCCGGAAGTTTAAATTGTTGAAACCTGTCACCGTGCACGTATGCACAACCAACACCATCAGGATTTTTTGCGCCATCGGAGTAAATAAAAGAAAAATCAGAATATTTCCGTCGAACATCGTTAAAGTCGCATTGAATTTGTATCTCGTCCAGTGAACCTTTTCTCTTATCAGTAAGTTTCAATATTTCACATCTGCGAATCCTCCAGGGTGGAACGGAGCTTCCTTTACAGGTTATTGCTGCGGGTAGAACAAAACCAGTCTCCTCGGACATTTGATTAAGCCTCTCGTACAGCGGAAATCCAGAAATCCTCTTCATATATCCTGTCTCAACATTATGTAAGGCCATTTCACCCGTGATGAGTTTCACACAAGGATGATCTGCTCGACTCTTTATTTTCATACAATATCTCAGGGTTAAATCGCATCGGCGAAGCCTCAGAGGAAGTACATCCGTTTCTACCAGCAGAGGCAATATCGGAGACGTTCTCAGTGCCCCAGTCGCTATTCTGAGGCATTGGTTCTGTATTGGGTCGAGCGACTCCACTACCTTGTTATGGGGGCCATCTAAAATCTGACAGGAGTAGTCGAGGATCGGTCGTATCATGGACTTGTAAATGCGTATTAATATAGATCGGTCTGCTCCACATCCCCGCCCGGCCAGGCATTTAAGAATAGACATTCGCTTAGCCGTCTTTCCTTTAATGTACTGGACGTGCTTCGCTAAGTTCAGTCTCGAGCATAGAAATACAGTACATCTGCGTGCATCTTATAAGTCTTTCCTGCGTCAAATATGCTGACATTCACCTACCGAAGCTCGACGTCACGGTTCGACCGGCCAATCAGAATGAGCCATATTTTCGCTATGAATAATTCATTTTCAGACTAACTAAGCATTTTTAAGCAAAATTGTTAAAAATTAAATACCAAAAAAAAAAAAAAAAAAAAAAAAAAAATAACTTCTTTTGTTGTATACCAAGATATCAACAGCTTCATCGTAGGTCCCAACCCTATTGCGCTCTACGGTCCTACAAGTATTTATTTGGTAGGGGGACATTTGCATTCACATCATGGTCCATAAGTGGTAGGCCTAATAGTTTAACCCGCGAGTCACTAGGTTTTTTTTTTTAGCCACCCCCTTAGGAATATTAAGAATATCTCAATAACTGATGCAGATATCGACGCCAAACGTTCAGTACCTTTCCGGGCATCAATTTTACACCTTTTGAGAGAAAAAACTGAAAAGATTTCGGCAGAAACTTTTTGAGATATAGTGAATTTAGTGACGTCACTAAACACGATTTTGACACCAAAATCGGCTAAACTTTGCCAGGCCGTACAAATGCCGCATTTTAAGTAAAATGCAATCGAAAAGCGTTAAAAGGTAGAAAATTGCAAGGGCTACAAACCAGCTATCTCAAAATTTAGAAAATTTTGTTTTTTGACCCAAAAAATGTAAAAAAAAAAATCTTTGAAAAAATGCTCACAAAATAAAAAATTTCAAAGATATTGAGAAAAAGCGGAATACATGTCAGATAAAGACATATGGGCAACTACCATACCAACTTTCAAAATGATATCATCTTTTTTGACTGTCATGGCATATAAAGTAGGGGTAAATCATGACGTCATATTTTGAAATTGCATTTTTTGGCTTTTATTGACCGGATAGACAAATAAATGCCAGCACTGTTTATTTTAGATAAAACTGATATAGAAACATGCTTTTTTTCATTTCGATTTATCAATTTCAAATTTTGACCTTCAGTGACCTGAACTTGACCTGAACTTGACACTAACTTTACGTAAATGAAGTCAGGTGGTAAAATGACTAGCACTATCGAATTCTACGCGTAAAAACATCCATAAAATATGTGCTGCATGACTTTCGTAGATATTTTGTGTGTAGTGACCTCTTGTGACCTGACCTTAACCTTGATCTTTTCCAACAATCCCACTTTAGCTCATGTGGGATATATATCATACCTTTGACAGCACTTTGGTTGATTATAGGCGCAATCGAAGGCCATGGATGGCAAGTATTGTCCATAAACTAAAATACCTCGATTTTGAGGTTTGACTTGACCGTGACCTGACATGTGACCTTAATTTGACATTTTTAAGTTTGCGTTAGGCTTCTCTCATTGAGCGTTTTTGAATGCCGCCTTGCACGTCCCGCTGCGATCATTGGTTCTGAAGATACCAGGGGGGGGGGCTAAAAAAAGCCCCCCCCCCCACAGTGAGTCGTTACAGAATATACCCCAGTGACTGCCGGGTTAATAAGGAAAAGTTAAGGGGATATTTCAATTTTCCCTCTGTATCAGTATCACCCCCACGGGCACATCCCTTCCACACACACACAGGATAGTCCATGGCTGGTAGGTGTTAGATATATAGATATACTTTGATTCTGGACATTATGGTCCATTTCCACAGGGTATCATTCATTCATACAACACATCAGTCCTACCTCATACCACAACAGACAATAATACCACCTTAAGTTAAGACCACCTTAATCAAAATATACCATAACATTAATAAACCAATTGTAGGACAAATTAAAATATTATTACTTTTAACTCGCTAAAACCTACCATCACCACCAAGACTAATCTCTGCTTTGATATAGAATTTGTTGAGTTGTGAACAAATTAGGCCTATTTCCCGCCATTATTTAAGAGTATCTGCATACGTATTGTTATGACGTCACGCGTCATCTGAAAATTTTGGTCAGCACCGTAGGATTTTCATCAAATACTGGTCTATAAGATACTTCATTTGCATGCTTTATCGATATGAAAACTACATAAAAGTGATACCAGTGTGCAGAGAATTACTTACACATTTCTGGACTAGTATTTTATTGAAATCCGTTGCTTGCTCTCTCCATAATCGTGCAATAGATTTAGGGGTGTTTAGGGGGCACGAGCGCCTCGGGAGGCGGAAGGATGCCGAAATTCGCAGATGTATTTTTTTTAATTATATTTTGTGGTTTTGTAATGTTTCGGTATTTTACCTCATTAAATGATCATTTCTCTTCAAGGATATTTATTTTGTGTGACTTGTAAGTGTTTAGTTATTTATAATTTGGAGTTTTAGTTTGGTGTCTTTTCCCCAGTTCTAGCGATGATAAAATACAAAAATAACCTCATAATAGTTGATGAAAATATAACGAAAATACAGCATTGCTTGCATAATATTGGTAATTTACGAAATCCTTAGTCTTTTAGGATTATATTGCCAGTTACGTTTAATCAATTTTTGAAACACATAGCCTGTAATTGCCACCGATAGTTAGGGGGACTTAGGGGGAATTCCGTCATCCCTCTCATTTAATTTTGGCATCGCAATTACGGCATCGCTGGTGGCCATCGCTTACGTCATTTGGCGAAACTAGCCTGTTGCGGTGAGACGCAATGTTTGTGGGCATATGACTGGTAGGTATCATATGCTTTGACGTTGACCTTGGATAGAGGGCCTCTGCCGTTGGTGGTGTTGATGTGAGGATTGCATTGAAGGTCACTGGACACGGGAAGTTGAAGTAGGTGTATTCTGTAGACTGTACCATACATAAAGGGGTGGTAGCATAAAAGCCAGGCGAGGTAAATACTATTATGGTCTCCTGTATGCTAAGATGACCGTCATTAGACAGGATTTGCAACTGCATTTTTGACATGATATTTGCCATTTGTTTATTGCAAAACTTTGCCTTCTACTGGTATTATGTCTCAGATTTGGATTGTAGTGGAATGGAATGATGATAGTATTTTATTATGGATACCACCAGTTGTGTTGGTGGTAACTGGTAGAAACTGTTCCCATTATGTTTCATTGTTCCCATTACCCTATTAGCAATGTTTGTATACATACAACACAATTAAATCAAATAATATATTTCAATCATGGATCTCAATCTGTGCACGCTGCACACACGTTGACATGCAGTGTACTCAGGCAGTTATCACTTCTCCATGTAGGTCCATGGGTACATAATATTTAAAAGCAAGCAGGAATACCATGGCACAAGCACATATATCATCTTCCACTTCTTTCAGCTTCCGTCTAAATTTCATGACTTCCTAAATAATAAAGATGATGCTATTTAGGTTGATGGATGAGCTGTGTTGCTTCATGCCCAGGATACAGCTTGCTCCAGATGAAGGGTTGAAAATACAACATTGCTCATAACTCTATTGGCATTTAGATGCTTGTTTCTTATTGTGGTGACCAGCAATTAGCAACAAAAATCCTGTGAGGATGCCACAATTGTAATTTAATTGTGAATTAGGGATGCCAAAATTACTCTGGTTAGGTGCCATTTTCCCCGTAAAATTGTGAATTTGGCCACACTGCCTGAGCTCCCCCCCCCCTTGAGTTGACCGCCCCTCTCTACCCACAGGCGGTAAAGAAGCGTCTGCTCCAGTCCGAGTCGGAGCCGAGCTCAGCGGCCAAGCGTCCCTCGAAGGAGGCAGGCAGGGCTGGCCAGCTGACCGAGCGCAGCAAGGTGGCCGCCCGCTTCCGGCCGGCCTATTTCCCTTCCCTTCACCTGCGTTTTTGCCTGAAGCAGATCGTTCTCATTTAAATAATCTGGATGGCTGTGTTGTACGGTACCTTTTTTATTTTGCTCGGTAAAGGCTGAATAGGGACACTGTCGTGTGGTTTTGGTACCCAAAGGATGCATTTTGTCGCATTATTCGTGAAGGAAGCACATTTCGGTTTGATAATAGTTGATCAGGTTGTTGCATCTGGCTAGTCAAGGGTGGGCACAATGTCGTGTATGATACTGTTAACTGCAGGGGTGTAACTTTGGAAATGACATTGGGGATGCAAATCGTAGCGGAGGCCTCCTAGCAAGTTGTCAGGGGGGCCTCCTGACAAGTAGTCAGGGGGCCTCCCCTAGTTCCTCGCCCCTGATATGCCTGCAAGTAAGCCACGTTAAGAAAAGTATGTGTTGCCACTCACGTGCTATCCCCCCCGCCCCCTCCCCGGCTAACAACCTTTGGGGCATTACAAAGTAAGACAACCCAAATTTTCACATTTGCCGTCCGACCATTTTTAATTTTCTTGAAAAGTTCTGCACTGGGGGTTTCAAGGGCGGGGAATTAATTGGTGGTGACCCCAAAAAATAAAAGATACGGCCTTCCGTATTTTCCCAAGTTCACTGTGCAGGCCTAATTTTGACGACCTAATTTTGACGAAAAAAAACTCCGAAACATAAAAAGCGATTTTGATAAACTTTTTTTGTTTGGATCAGGATTGGTCGAAGAACAATTTGGCAATCACGGATTTTCTTTTAAAAAATCGCATGACCTCGTGACCTACTTTTTGCGCCGTGACCTTGACCTGTTAGAAACTGAAATTAACATTTTCGTCTGATGACGATGTAAACTTCATCGATGTCCTTTCGTATAAAAGAAATACAAAAATGGGGTTCGACCTGTACACATTATTTTTCAGTCTTGTAATACTGACATAATACGCTGTTCGGGCACCTGTCTGTCGATAACTTCGCATCTACTTGACATACGCTTTCGAAACAAAGTTCAGAGTGACTCCTGACGACGAAACCTCTCGGTTGGTGCCTGTCACACCAAAATAAGGTCGCCATATGACCTGCCAGGCCAATACAACGTAACGTGCCCAAACAGCGTATTGTGTCAGCATTGCAAGGCTCAAAAGTAGTCTTTTTACGGGTCAAACCCAACTTTTTATATTTTTATACGAAAGGACATCGATGGAACTCAAATCGTCATCAGACGAAAATTTTAATTTCAGTTTCCAACAGGTCAATGTCACAGCGCAAAATGTCACGAGGTCACGTGAAAAAAAAATGAAAATCGAAAATCTGAGATTACCAGATTGTTCGTTGACTAATCCCGATCCAAACAAAAAGTTTATCAAAATCGCTTCTTTGGTCTCGGAGTTATTGGTCGTCAAAAATAGGTCTGCGCAGTGAAATTGGGAAATTTTCGGAAGGCCTTATCTTGGAATATATATATATATATATATATATATATATATATATATATATATATATATATATATATATATATATATATATATATATATATATATATATATATATATATATATATATATATATATATATATATATATATATATATATATATATATATATATATATATATAT
>JAXIVJ010017354.1:0-26392 GCA_036785665.1 Chirona hameri
GCCCTCTGGCGGTGTTGCGGCCAACTATGACGGTGAGAACGAGCCATATTTTTTGTTTCGTGCGCCGTCAGTACAGGCGGGTGGAGATCCAAGCTAAGAGATAGCTGAGCTTGGTAAGTATCGTGGGTGATACAAATATACCACAAAATACAGCAGGAAATGTGAAATTCAGCCTCAAATGAAGTGAACCGTTACCTAATGCACTTCTCTCGTTTGGCATGCCACACATGCGTCTATATTCAAATAATTAGATTTTTTAGGTGTTTTGAGCAATATTGTTTTGTTTGATGTAAGTGTCGCTAGCATTTCTGTATGATATTATTTTATATAATGTTCATTTAAACTACAGAGGTGTTGTTGCTTGTGCGTCACAATTGCCTTTGAAATGGGTTTCAGTTTAGGGTATTAGTTTAGTTTAGTTCAGTAATTCACCTCCCCAGTTTATGGTGTTCTTGAGGGTCCCTAATGGAAAAAGAGTAGTCAGCTGACAGTAGTATTATGACAGACTGAAAGGTGGGTTATCTTTGACTACAAGATGGTCTTTTGATATTACACCTCGGCAATGCTAGGGATATAATTGATCGGACAGTATACTGTGACTTTTGTTACTGGAAGAAGCACAATTCCAGCCATTTTCTTTGCGAAGCCAACTATGGATATTGTTACACTTCTTGGTTGGCGCGTCTGTAAATTAGGGTTCCCTATATTCCATGCCTACCCTTTCCTGACACTAAAGCTATAGGGAACCCGACCAGGTAAGCGAACCAGGTATGAGGGGCTAGCACTATCAACTAGAGTTGTTGCAGCAGTTGGCCGCCAGGAACCGCTAGTGAGCCAGGGTGTTATGACGTCGCAAGCAAAGAGTACTGCTTAATATTTATTTATTTATAAGTAAATAAATCAATACACATTTAGGCTTAGCGTTAAATATTTAACTGGTACCATTTGCTTGCGACATCATCACACCCTGTCTCACTAGCGGTCCCTGGCGGCCAACTGCTGCAACAACTCCAGTTGATAGTGCTAGCCGTTAGGTGTCTGGGTATTGGCCCACAGTACAGCGAGCGAATGTGAGTGGACTGCTGAGTGCTCTAAATGTGGGTCCCTGCTACCATAATTGCTGTAAAGGTTAGGTCAGGTTTGATTGTGTCGTTTTTGGTGATGTCTTAGCTTGGTATTACTGGTCCACCTTTCTGTTTTTCCACTAATACTGGGAAATGACACCCAAATGTGAATTATTTTCCACTCTCACTCACCATTTAGGAGTGATTTTTCCACTCCCAAATTATGAATTGTGATATTGATTCTATTTCTGGCATAAATATAGACTAAAAGTACATGATTTCAATGAAAACTACTGCTTTTCATATTCAAAACAGAAATCAATATTGTTCCACTTTCTACATAATTTTCCACTTCCGTGGTTTTTTGGGCACATTTTTTTGCACACATCGAAGCAAAAATGGAATTTTGGGACACTGGTTTATTAATATTGATTTATAATTACTTTAAATTTCACAGAGCTAAGATCCTATTGTTTGAGGAATGAACTACATATTCAACTTCAACTGAAGAGGTAATGTTTTATGTGATTTAACTTTCCTCATGCTGTCAACTCTGCTATCTGCTGTCTGCTGTCAGCTGTCAGCTGTCTACTGAATTTGGGTGTTTTAACCTGACCAGAAATTGGGCCCTAGTTACCCTAAATACTCCAACAGAAAGGAATACTTTCAAATTACCAAATTAATTTGCTTGTATGTCAGAAGTTCATTTCATTTTGGATGTTCATGTTTTCATGTCACAGCAAATAACTTATTGGATGATTGCATCCTTCAGAATGTGATAGCTTTAGATAGTACTTACATGATAACCAACTTTGCAATGATTTTCCCTGATGAATACTCATAGAACATGGATTGTTTATTGATTTTAAAATGTTTGTCTGTGACCTGTGTCTGTGACCTGTGTCTGTGACCTGTGTCTGTGACCTGTGTCTGTGACCTGTTCTGTCTGTGCACCCGTGTCTGTCTGTGGCCTGTATCGTATATCGTCTATCGTATATCGTCTATCGTCTATCGTTATCGTTATCGTTATCATCGTTATCGTTATCGTTATCGTTATCGTTATCGTTATCGTCTATCGTTATCGTATATCATTATCGTATATCATTATCGTCTGTCGTTATCGTCTGTCGTTATCGTCTGTCGTTATCGTCTGTCGTTATCGTCTGTCGTTATCGTCTGTCGTTATCGTCTGTCGTTATCGTATGCCGTTATCGTATGCCGTTATCGTCTGCCGTTATCGTCTGCCGTTATCGTATGTCGTTATCGACTGTCGGTATCGTCTTGTCGTTATCGTCTGGCGTTATCGTCTGTCGTTATCGTCTGTCGTTATCGTCTGTCGTTATCGTCTGTCGTTATCGTCTGTCGTTATCGTCTGTCGTTATCGTCTATCGTTATCGTCTATCGTTATCGTCTATCGTTATCGTCTATCGTTATCGTCTATCGTTATCGTCTATCGTTATCGTCTATCGTTATCGTCTATCGTTATCGTCTATCGTTATCGTCTATCGTTATCGTCTATCGTTATCGTCTATCGTTATCGTCTATCGTTATCGTCTATCGTTATCGTCTATCGTTATCGTCTATCGTTATCGTCTATCGTTATCGTCTATCGTTATCGTCTATCGTTATCGTATATCGTTATCGTCTATCGTTATCGTCTATCGTTATCGTCTATCCTTATCGTCTATCGTCTATCGTTATCGTCTATCGTCTATCGTTATCGTCTATCGTTATCGTCTATCGTTATCGTCTATCGTTATCGTCTATCGTTATCGTCTATCGTTATCGTCTATCGTTATCGTCTATCGTTATCGTCTATCGTTATCGTCTATCGTTATCGTCTATCGTTATCGTCTATCGTTATCGTCTATCGTTATCATATATCGTTATCGTCTATCGTTATCGTCTATCGTTATCGTCTATCGTTATCGTCTATCGTTATCGTCTATCGTTATCGTCTATCGTTATCGTCTATAGTTATCGTCTATCGTTATCGTTATCGTTATCGTCTATCGTTATCGTCTATCGTTATCGTTATCATCTATCGTCTATCGTCTATCGTTATCGTCTATCGTTATCGTCTATCGTTATCGTCTATCGTCTATCGTCTATCGTCTATCGTCTATCGTCTATCGTCTATCGTCTATCGTCTATCGTCTATCGTCTATCGTCTATCGTCTATCGTCTATCGTCTATCGTCTATCGTCTATCGTCTATCGTCTATCGTCTATCGTCTATCGTTATCGTCTATCGTCTATCGTCTATCGTCTATCGTCTATCGTTATCGTTATCGTTATCGTTATCGTTATCGTCTATCGTTATCGTCTATCGTTATCTCTATCGTTATCGTCTATCGTTATCGTCTATCGTTATCGTCTATCGTTATCGTCTATCGTTATCGTCTATCGTTATCGTCTATCGTTATCGTCTATCGTTATCGTCTATCGTTATCGTCTATCGTTATCGTCTATCGTTATCGTCTATCGTCTATCGTCTATCGTCTATCGTCTATCGTTATCGTCTATCGTCTATCGTCTATCGTCTTCGTCTATCGTCATCATCTATCGTCTTCGTCTATCGTCTATCGTCTATCGTCTATCGTCTATCGTCTATCGTCTATCGTCTATCGTCTAGCGTCTAGCGTCTAGCGTCTAGCGTCTAGCGTCTAGCGTCTAGCGTCATCGTTATCGTCATCGTTATCGCCTATCGTCCATCGCCTATCGTCCATCGCCTATCGTATATCGTTATTAGCTGAGTAGTTATCAGGCTGTTATATCGTTGATAAAGTAACCGGCTGTTACATCGTTATTAGCTGAGTCGTTGTGTGGAAGAGCGTGGGAAGGCAGTTGAGTGTTAACCAATTACTATTTTCATCGTGCATTATCGTACATCGTTATCCTGTCCCGGCCTCGGGAGAACAACTTGGGCGTGTTCCAGGGAGGGAGTCTGAGCTGCGTGCTGTTTATGCTCTTTGCAAACGACCTTAGTTTACATGTTCTGGACGACGTCACGACTGTGCAGTTCGCAGACGACTCACAGATTCTTATCACGGGGAAAAACAAAATTTGCCGACCATCATTTCTCTCATGGAGGAGACGCTCGAATCTGTCTTCCAATGGTCTTGCTACAATGACATGACGATCAATGCCGCTAAAACTCAGATGATTGTGTTTGGGACTCCCGCTATGCTGAAGAGCCTCCCCACAGTCACACTTCGATTAAACGGGTCATATGTCACCGAGTCACCCACTGTTAAGAACTTAGGCCTACACATGGGGAAAAAACCTGAACTATAAGGCGCACATTGATGCATTGACCTCCAGGTGCACAGGGATTTTGATCGCCCTGAGCCATGCTCGGCATGTGCTGTCATCAGGCACCATGAAAATCATAGTGCAAGCCCTCGCTTTGTCAGTGGTGCGCTACTGTTTGAGCGTGTGTGGTTCCTGCGGTGCTACCCAAATTCACTGGGTACAAAAAATCGTAAACTTTTGCGCGCGAGTAGTCAGCGGCCGCAGACCAGACACGTCAAATGAAATTAAACAACGACAGTTAAAAAGGTATGGCAATCGCCTAAGCCGAACATATTCCGCAGTCCGCACAATGTAGATGCATGCATGTAAGAAGAGTACAACACTTCAGTCGCGACTATACAATATTGCTCGTTTCAGCATGGCACAGAACGATGGTCCACATGTTGGATCAAGACGCAGTTTGTTCAGCATTGCCCCTGTTGACGCCCCTGCCGGCTTCCTGCGCCTGCCGGCTTCTGTTCGGATACGCGGTAGTGTGACGCGACCGGCGTGCCTGGTGTTGTGGTCGTGCAGATCGTGGGCACGCGGTCCCATGGTGTCTGCTATGTGCTCAGGGCCACGTCTCGGACGCTATCCTGCAGCTCGGCTGGCTGCGCGCGACTGAGCTGGTTGAGTACCATACGGTATCTGCAGTCCAACGAGCCATGACGACCGGCAACCCTGAGCACATAGCAGACACCATTGGACCGCGTGCCCACGATCTGCACGACCACAACACCAGGCACGCCGGTCGCGTCACACTACCGCGTATCCGAACAGAAGCCGGCAGGCGCAGACTGTGTAGCAGGGGCGTCAACAAGGGGCAATGCTGAACAAACTGCGTCTTGATCCAACATGTGGACCATCGTTCTGTGCCATGCTGAAACGAGCAATATTGTATAGTCGCGACTGAAGTGTTGTACTCATCTTACATGCATGCATCTACATTGTGCGGACTGCGGAATATGTTTGGCTTAGGCGATTGCCATACCTTTTTAACTGTCGTTGTTTTAATTCCATTTGACGTGTCTGGTGAAAAGCCACCGCAAAGATGTGGATCCATGACAAATACATCTGTGGGTTCGTGTGCAACTTCAGGACTTTGTTTGGAGTGAGTGGCTCTATGTCTTCAAGTTCGCTACTCACGTAGGTGATCGGCTTGCTGTTCACAATGTCCTGGATCGCGGCCCGATGAGTGATGAGTTCCTAGTATGTAAGCTTTGCACGACCCACCGTCTTGTACAGGCACTGTTTGATGGTTTTAACTTGTCGCTCGTAAACACCGCCGACCCAGCTGGCGTAGGCAGGTATGGTCTTGTGAATGATGTTGAGGTTCTGCAAGTGGTCTTTCAAACCGTCTGAAAGGAAGACATTTTCCATAACCTTCTGAGACGCTATAAAATAACTAGCGTTGTCCGTGTAAATCGACTGAGGTACTTGGTATGTACTGCAGAAGCGAGAAAACGACTGAATGAACGACTTCACTGTCAGGTCTGGCACTACGTCTAAGTGAACAGCTCGAATAGCCAAACAGGTGTAGACCACTATATAAACTTTCTTCATTTCACCATCTTCTCCTTTCACAAACACATGTCCTGTGTAGTCAATCGCTGTGTCGTGATAGGGTTTCAAGAAGCGAACTCGTTCCTTTGGAAGACCAGTGAGCTTGGGGTAGGAAAACGCGAAGTTGTTGAACTTCTGACACGTGATGCAATCCTTCAGGACACGCTTAACCACTTGACGCCCTGCCGGTATCCAGAAACCGCGTTCTCGGAGCGCTGTGAGGGTAGTGCCGATGCCTAGATGCTTACACTTCACGTGCTGATCCCTAATCAGAAGTGTGGTGAGTGGATGCTGTTTCGCTAGTAGTATGGGATTGAGTGTTGAGTATGAGTAGTAGTTGAGTCGTGACAACCTTCCTTTACATCTCAGGACGCCATCACTGTCCAGGAAGAGGTTCAAGTCATTGACATACTTCGGTGATTTCCTTGTCTTGTGATCTTCACAGTGTTGAAGGTAGTGCAGTTCCTCTTGAAGTGACGTGTTCTGCATGTAGCCGATCCAGTAGTCTTCAGCTTGTTCGTGGCAGTCTGCTTGTCTGTGCTTGAGCTTGTTGATGAAGTGGTACACTCAAGAAGTGACGCCGTACAGTTTCTTGAGGCTGGAAAAATTATCTGGGTCCAACGCTGGCTGGTTCGGCTCCACACTCTGCTGCGCTTCTGTGAGACGAGTGTTGGCCTGTATCGACTGCTTGGTGGCTTCAGATAGACAACTCAAGGAGTTCTGAGGCCACGTAGCTGTGTCAGCGAGCCAGCTCGGACCAGACACCCAGGTAGTCACTTTTCTCAAACTCCCTGAAGGTGAGACCTCTTGTGACCATGTCTGCGACATTATCTTGTGTGTTGACGTACTTGAACCTGACTTCGCAATCCAGCTGAGCTTCCAGTTCGGCCTTCTTCTGACTTGCAGTCTTCAATCTGTTGGTTGTGAACCTACTATTGGTCTTCGCTCCACTGTGAAGCCATTCCAAGACAACTTGAACGTCACACCAGATGCAGACTTGTTCTGGCTTGATGTTCACAGATGTTGAGATTGTTGACACGCAATCAAGAGCCTGTAGCACGGCAAGTAGTTCCGTCTGAGGGATACTCTTCATGTCTGGAGCCAGCTTGCTGTGGCTGTAGACCAGTGTTTTCTTCTCCCTTTGTTTGATGTAGCCGGCTACGCCATAGCATGTACGGCTGCCATCACAGAACACATGCAGTGAGATTGGGTCAGCTGTTTCCAGATCTGCAGTCTTCCTCGGGAATGACAGTGACTGCAGAGCGATGAGGTCTGGTTGAAGTTTTTCCCACTTCGCCTCGACTTCCGGGGAAACTTCTTCGTCCCAATATGTGCCCTCCTGCCAGACTTGCTTCATCGGGATGCGGCCTCTGATGGAGACTGGGAGTGTGAGTGAGAGTGGGTCAAAAACTCGACTGATGTTGCTCAACAGTTGTCGTTTGGTCAGCTTCTTGTGATCTTCAAACTGAAGTTCAGCGAGTGACATGGTGTCTTCTTTGGCGTTGTAGAGATATCCAAGGATCTTCTCACTTAATGATGAATGCTGATGGAGAGTGTTGTCACGTTCCATGACATTCAACATTGTGGGGTGATTGGAGTTCCAACTTCTCAGGTTGAAGCCTCCCTCTTGCAGAACTTCGATGCTTTCCTGGTAGATGATCATCAGCTTGTCGAGATCAGACGAGGTGAACTGGAAGTTGTCGACGTACAGGGGCCTCTTCAGAGCAGCAGTTGCTTCTGTCTCTGAACACCGTTGCAGGTGGAGTTGAACTATGTGGTTCAGGATGAACGGACTTGCGTTGAGTCCAAAGAGGATGGTTCTGAAACGGAATACCTTCACATCCTCTTCAGTTTTCCACAGAAAGCAGAAGTGATCCTTGTCGCTTTCGTACTTCAAGTAGATCTGTAAGAAAGCCTTCTCGATATCTGCCATCATCATGAAGTCGTGTGTGCGGAACCTCTGCAGAAGACTGGTCATGTTGGTGAGGAGGTTGACCCCAGGGAAACACGCCTCATTCAGCGATGGTGTGTCCCCAGCCTTGAAGCTACAGTTAAACACTGGCCGGATCTTGGTGGTCGTCTGCTCATCAGTCTTGATCACTGGGTGGTGAGATATGAACACTCTTCGTTTTGCCTCAGACAAGTCAATCTCTTCAATGATTCCATCGCTGAGTTGCTGCTGGAACACTGCTGCGTACTTGTCGACCAGGTTCTTCCGTTGAAGAGATTGATGCACCCTGTTCATCATGGCCGTGGCGTTGTCGAAGTTTTCCGGCACGTCTTCAACGTTGGAGTAGAAAGGTATCTTCACAAAATACCTTCCGTCGCGAAGTTCAGCCTCGTTCTTGAAGTCTTCTAGGACACACTCATCAGCTAATGAAAGCTCAGTCTTCGTCATTACTGTCAAGTTGTGTCTGTGTAGCATGGGTTTGTGTTTTTGCTTGTTTGCCTGAGGCTTTATGTGCCACTGTTTGTGGGCCTTCTGCAGATTCTTGTTCCTTTTCGTTTGATTTCGCTTGTGTTTGTTGATACTGCGTTGGAACTTGCAGCGCTTGTTCCCCCTCTTGTTCAGGTTCAGACCGTTGTTGTGACGTCAGAGCATCTGACTCTTCTTGAAGATGTTTGTTTGTTGAATCACCTTGTTGGTGTGTTTGTTGTTTTTCATGTAGAACCCGTGGCTCTTGTTGAGTTGTTGAGTTTGTTTGTGTTTGAGGCAGAGACTGTGTCTGAGTCCCTTGTGGGAAGTCTGCTGTTTGAGTGAGCTGACTTTCTTGCACAGTTTGAAGTTTGACAGTTTGAGATGAGTCAGGTTGCAGCACTTGATGCTGAGATCCTGTGTGAGCTTGCACTGGAGTTACTCCTTGAGTGCTTGCCTTGTTGATGTGCACCGTTTGAAGTTCTTCTCCTGAAGGTTCTCCAGCATCTGGACACCTTGGTCGATGCAGTGAGCACGAATCTGCTTGTTGATCTTGCTGTTGAGCGTCTGTTGTTTGAATTTCTTGACGTTGAGGCTGGGCTTCTTTCCTGCCGAGTTCAGCGTCTGTAGCCGTTCGACTTCTGTGGTGGCTTTCCAGAGACGCAGTCTGTGGCGCTTGGGTGGAATCAGTTGACTGTACCTCCGTCACGTCACCTTGCTCGTTTGTGTTCGAAGTGTCTGTTGGGTCTTGTTGAAGCAGCTGTGTGCTGAGAGTGGCTCCGGGAGTCGGCGCTGAGTCACTCAGTGTCTGTATCCCAGGCTTCACAGTCGGGTTGTCACTTGTGGCGGCACCACCTGGAGCCATGTTGGTCAAGTCGCCAAAGATGGTGAGTCCCTTGTCGACCTTGTAGGCAACACCTTGCCCCAGACCCACTGTTTGTAGAGGAGTGAGATGTGACAGAACATTGACCCCCAGCAGGCAGTGAATGTTGTCGATGTCATCCGTTTCCTGCTGGCTGTAAAAACAATCAGCAAGCATGATGACTTTTTCTTGCAGCTGTTTCACTGTGTGGGAGAGACCAGGAAGAGTGTAGCTGAGGTCGAGGCTTGGATCAATCAGAAACTCTGCCTTGACCATGCGCCTTGGCGTTACAGCAATCTCACATGTGATGATCCTGTGGACTTTCTCTTCTGTTCCGATGCAAGTCTTCACTGTGAACTTCTCTTCATATCCCTTTCCTTCCAGCCTCAGCTTCTCCGCCAGTTGCTTGCTGATATAACTCGCCTGACTTCCATGGTCTATCAGTGCTCTGGCAACTTCTGCTTCATCACTAGAACTAATGACAACAGACGTTGTTGGGAGAAGTGACTGGCGGCCATGTTGCTCATTCACCAGACAGAGGCGGCTTTGGGTGAAGTTTCCTGGAACGCACAGTGCAGAGATGTGAGTCTTCGCTCCACAGATGGTTCACGGGTAGGAGAGCTCTTTCTCCTTACCAGGACAGCTTTCTGTGCTATGCTGACCGCTACATGCTGTGCACAGGTTGAGCTCAGACAGTCGGGCACATCGCTTCTTCGCATCCTGGAAAGTAGTGCACTTAAGCATGGAGTGAGTGCCTTGGCACAGCTTGCATGGTTTGTACCTCTGCATGTCATTGTGAGTGTCTGTTTGAAATGTGCTGATGCGTTTGACTGTTGCGTGCTGAGGCTTGTGAGCAGACATCCCAGATGACTTCCCAGATGCGAGTGGTTTGGAAGTCTTGTGCACCTGTGAAGCTGGGTGTGGTGTGTTGTGTGTTTTTTTGTCAGACAGTCTTTCGAGTGTTCGAATGATGTCGCTGTAGTTGCCGAGCAGCTGTGCTGTTGTGGGGATATCTGAGCCTATGAGAGTGCCTAATCTGCTCTTGAAGCTGGTGGGGAGCTTCTCCCAAAGGATAAAGCTGATGACGCGGCTGCCCAACGAGTCACCATCCAGCGGATCATATCCGAAGGACCTCAGTTCGTAAACAGATGTGCGTGCTGAGTTCATGAAGGCACGAAGTGCAACTAAGTCCCGAGGTGGTGGGGCAGTGAGTTCATAGATCTGCCTGATGTGATTTTCCACCACTGTGTTTTTGTCCAGGTATTCTCTTTTCAAGAATTGCACCGCGAGCTCATAGTTGTGGCTGTCATTTGAGAGGTGCTTGATTACATCCAACGCACTACCACGCAGGTAGGTCTTCAGATAGAGTAACTTGCTGGCTCCGCTGATGCTGCTGCTCTTCCCAACTAAGTCCTCAAACAAGGTGAAGAAGTCGTTGAACTCCATGGTGTCAGCTTGTGTTCCACTGAAAGTTGGCAGCTTGATCTCCCTCAACCTTGCTGTGGCCCCTGAGGGTGCAGCACACTGTGCAGAAGGGCTTGCCTTTTGCTTGATTTCTTCCAATGCAGTCGTCATCTCTAATTGATACTGCACTTGTTCTTCTATTTCTGCGTCATATATGTCCTCTTCATCTTCATGGTCGGTCAACTCAGTTACAATCAGAAGATCATATTCTTGAACTTCCTTCAACTTCTGTTGAATGCTGGGCACATACTCATTCACAACTTCAGGTTTGATTCCTTCCTTTTGAAGATTCTTCAGTGTGAGTGTGACCACTTGTTTAATATGGCCTCGTTTAGCACGCAAACCTTTCAGATCTGGCTTGCCATCAGTCATGTTGATGCTTCAAGTGTGCAAATCAAAAAGATAAATCACAAGCAAACAAAACTCGAACAAAGAATGTCCAAGATAACACAAAATTGTCAGGTGTGACAGTGAGAAATACAAAATTGTGGCAGTCGAAAACTCAAAAACAGCAGAAAACTATCTAAACAACAGTGTCAGTAGTTTCACAAACAATGTGCATCAATGTTGCAAGGAACAATGACCATACACTATAAGACAAAGTACGAACCAAGTGTGAATTGAGTCTGAAATATCTTGATCTGCCAGAGTAGCAAAACCTAAATCTTGCTAAACTTGCAGAACCACGACTGGCTACAAGCGAGAAATGTTCTAAATTCTTGAAGGAAACAATCAGAAATATGGAACTGGAAACCCAACCACAATGTATGGAAAACCAATCACAATGTATGGAAATACCAATCCCAATCTGCGAAACCAATGTGGAAATGTGTGTGGAAAAAACAATCACCAAGTGAGTAAGGATTCTTCCCTTTGTGTGTGTATAAGCAATTGCATCTGCAATATCTGTTGGCCACAAGTAGAGACGAGTGACAGTAGGCCCAACCCTACAGTCAAGGTTAAGGTATGGTAGAGTATGGTAGGGCTCAGGGGGGTGTACTCCGCTCCTTCAACATTGGTAAAAAGTGTGACAACCGTGAGCAGCTTCCAGCATCTTGGCCGTGTTTATCGATCTGCTCATAAACTATATTTGGCTATCAGCTTGTATTGACGAATCAGTCTTGAGCAAGCTCGACGGTGATTCGTCAGGTTGTGATGACGTGAAGGCGAGGGAGAATCGTTTGCTTACATTTCAACGGGTTCGCCATATTGGTTCGCTGGCAATGTACGGGCGTGTGTGCGTGTGCATTTTTAAGCATTTACTTATTTTTATGAAGCGTAAAACAATATTTAAAGGTGTATATGAAAGCCGACATAATAATTGTATCTGTCAACATAGCAGTATTTTCCCAGAATACCTCATAAGCCAAAAATGTACACTCAAATCTGTGCGTTCTTTAGCTGAGGACATCTGCGAAAATTGTCGACATAAGAGGCTGTAGGAGTAGGTTAGCTATATTTTTTTATTTTTTTCAAGGACTTAAACCCATAGATTGTATCACCTTATATAAATAGACTAGAAAATCCTTACCAATGTGACTGATATCGGTATTACTTAGGTTTTGAGATACCATTATGAGTAGTACCAGTGGCGTATGTTATATATATAATTGAAAGCAGGTCGACGAGATAAGCATAATGCCGTTTATTTTAGCTTTCTAGCACAATTATGTGCAAAGTTATTACTAAAGACGTGCTGTGCTGGTAACCATGATTTTTTCAAATACACCTCGGGCAAATAAATAAAATATTTAGAGTAAAAAACTATCACAACTTTTAAACATCGAAGGCTTATGTATAGATGTCGATTCTGGCATGGACAAAATTCCGAATTTTAAATGGCCACATTATAAAATCACGTGATTTAACCTGAGATCACGCGTCGAAATTCCAAAATTTTATAATTTTCAAAAAATGATTATATCATAATCTATTGTTACTGATGATTCTGATGATATATAGCATTATATGACTCGCATGATTTAGATGGGAGATATTGCCTGCTGAAAATGGGAGTTTTGCTGGACATTACAAAGTTGCCCGAGGTTGTAACTCGAAAACCATTTGACGGACGGGGCTGGAAAGTTCACAGCGTGAATCTACAGCCCAGATAACCCCCACCACGTAGTTTTATCGGAATATGAGATGTAGGATGTTATTTCGAGGTATTGTGGTCGATCTGTCTTGGAATGCCCTAATTCCCCTCCTCCTCCAACGAAAAATCGGAAGGCAAACGCGTGTTTTTGCCGCCGTCCCAAAACCGTTCCGGGAGATTGTGATTTTTACTCCGGGAAGGCGTGATTTACCCCTTTCCCCGCTCAACGACTCTTTCGTGCTGACGACCCGACACCCCCCCCCCCTCAACGAATGTGTGTGCTGATGACCCGACGCCACCCCCCCCCCCCCCCCGGTCAACAATTTTTAAACGGAACGAAATTTTTGCGAACCAGGCCTTGAACTACCCCTGCACTCGGTACACGCGCAACAAGCTGCCTACTATAGAGTGCTTACCAGGGGGCTCGCCCTTTTACCAGGCCTTTAACTACCCTCTGAATTCGGCACACGCGGCAGCCATCTTGATTCGCAAGCAGAAACTGCATGCGTTCAAGTGCATTCAAACTGCGTTGGCGTAAGTGCGTGTTGCGTCGGTACGTGTGTTGGAGGGGTGAAGTGTTAAGTTTCTCTGCATTGTACTTAATGCTTGTTGCTCTTTGTTAGTAGTGGCAGCCATATGGATTCACAACTGCAGATACTGCGTGACGTGAGTGCGGAAGTGTCCCACCGTGAGTGCGTGCTACGTGTGTTTGGAGGGGTGAGTGCTCACATGTTAAGTTGTACTTTATGCTTGTTGCTCTTTGTTGGTAGTGTATTAACTGCATTATGAACAGTTTTCATGGTATCATTTCCTAGTTAGATGCGTATGCAGGCAGAGGTATCATCTCCGAACAATTCTTGAACAATGTCAACAAACACTGAGAGAAATTTACCCTGGTAACCCCTTAGTGTCAATTTTTACCACGGGGGTGGTAAAGCGTAACTAGGGGGGGGGGGGTTGGAACTCGTACCACCCATGATATTAGGGTCCTACCATAGTAAGCTAGTTAACATTACTAACAGAGTACCATACTTGTACCACCCTACCTAGTAACACTTACCACGGTCATACCACCAACCCTAGTAAGCTTAACCAACCTCTTACCAACCCTGCTACACAGTTACCAGGGCAGTACCACCTTACCTGGTAACCCTTATCACCCTCTTACTACCCACCCTTGTCATTGTTACCATCCCCCTACCAGCCCTGCAGCACCGGTTACCATGGCACTTACTACCTGGTACCATGACACTTACTACCTGGTAACCTTTATTACCCACTTACCACCCACCCACCCTAGTCAACGTTACCAACCCCTTACTAGTCCTGTAGCAATGGTTACCGCGGCAGTGCTACATATCTGACAACCATGTCTTGACAATAATGACAACGATGACGATGGCGATGCTAATAATGGTACCGTGTATGATCTCTGTGAACTGGAGATGGAAAGATTTGAGGGTGTTTCAACTTCGAGGTCACTCCACCCCATGATCTCTGAAAACTGATAACGCAGAATGGACATAAAACGCAGTAAGTCCATCTGGAAGTATATTTTTAACATCGACCTGTTGACATCGACCTGAATATTTTTAACATCGAAATTGTCTACCATGACAGAAAGAAAGAAAGAAACAAACAAAAACAAAACATCCTCTCGCTGTCGAGTGTCGACCATGACAGAAAAAAAAACATCCTCTCGCCGTCGAGTGGCGATCATGACACTATAGTACTATAGACACTATAGTAAAATGTGAGCTTTTACGTATACCTAAAAGCTTTTAGGTATACCTAAAAGCTCATATTTTCCAGGCACTCAGGGTCCGGCTTCACCTCGGGGGGACTCCGAAAACTGTTGACATGAACCACATCATATTTTTTTGGGCCGGTCGAACTTTGACGTTGAAGACAAACATGCATAGTCCCAAGAGCAGGAGGGCGTCAGAGAGGGTAGCAGTATCAGCTACCCGATGATTTTCGATAACGATCTCGTATCCGATGTCAAGTTTTCGGATGTGCGGTGCTATGGAGTTACCCTCCTCGAGGAGACCGTCGCTCCTCAGCAGCCGAAGCAGGCCCAGAGTCGCTTCGTCACCTGACAAAAGATACCGTGGTAATGGCATCAATACATAACTTACTAACACCAACGTGTTTTGCGTCAGTAACAATATGACACGTCTGATCGTTAATTCTGGAAAGGCATATTAGTAAATATACGCTTTCTCCGTCCCACCAATGTCGATGTTAAGCAAAACGGCCATTTCAAAGGTGAAACAGTATTGGGGGATTCCACGTCAAATCGATCACCAAAATACAGCATTCTCTCCGATTTGCAAAATATTAAAATTTGAATCGAAAAAATCACGCCACCTCCGATTTGGCTGATTCTTACATATAACATTGCCCAACATGTCCTCTACAAACTAGTAAAAAATTCGCGTGGGCCATTCATAAGTTAAGAAGAAAATGGTGCATAAAATCGGCGCTGTCACGTGACCTGATCTGACCCTAGAGTATTGATTTCCATTGTTTTTAATATACAAATATGCCGATATGGGTCTCATCTGAAAGGCCGTAGGCTAACCAATCCATTCATAATGTTTTCGATTATATGGGATGTCAAATAGGTCATGTGTGACCTTGACACGTGACCTGACTTGACCTGGAGCATTGGCTTCTCATAATACGTTACAGCATAGCCAATATGGGTATCGTTTGAAAGCTCAGCAGCTAACTAATGCATTCGTGATGTTTTCAAGCATGTGGGATGTCACACAAGTCGCGAGTGACCTTGATACGTGCCCTGACTTGAGCTGGAAACTGGCTTGTCATAAGACGTTAAAACATAGCCAATATGGGTATCATTTGAAAGCCCATTGACAAACCAATGATGTTTTCAAGCATTTGGGGTATCATACAGGTCACATGTGATCTGTATGTGTATGTGTATACACAGCATCCTAGAATTTATCAATTTTGGTGGAGAATGGCACCTAATCCTGAATAATTATCTACTCTCTTTCCCTTACTTTTACGATAATATTCCACTTCTAAGTGAAAGTTCCACCAAACAAAGCCAACCACTATATACTAATGCTTACTTGCCGCTCAGTTTCCTTCCACAGGCTATTAAGTTCAAGAAAGAAAAAGGAAAAGTTGAGTATAACTTACTCAGCCACAACTTTTTGAATTTTTCTCTTCAATACAAAAAGTAAAAGTACTTCGGCCGATACCAAAAAGTATCGGCGTCCATACATCGATACCCCAAAATACCATCTCTAGTATGAATCGATACTTACTACGACTGGGCCGTGCCTTCGATTTCTCCAATGTCCTGGGACTCCGCGAGGAACATGACGTCATCATGGTCAACAGTGGACGGTCTGAAAACAAAGAGCATGCATATAATATCGAACCAAGTGCTGCTGCTGCTGGTGATGACGAGGGTGATGATGATGATGATGATGATACTAATGTCAGTATATTGCATAGCTTCGCGCGTTAAATGTATTCCTTTGACAAGCTCTGGTGAGTCAGTTTCATTTCCTCCATGTGAGAGCAATGAGGTAAAGGTCGATGAAGGTAAAGGTCGACTGAACAAAGCGAGAAACATTCCAGCTCAGTTCTGATATCCTTGATGCATAATTACTGCAATAATAGATCGACACTATATTTTATGTTACGAATCGCAATCAAACCATTTTCAGGTTTCCAGTTGCAATCGAACTATTTCCAGAGGTGAGGTGACACCACCTTGTCACCTCACCATGTTGTTCCCAGTGGCATCATTCTGCACAACACGATAATATTGGACAGTGGCTACCAGTACCAGGCTACCAAACATAAGCACCAGTAACCCCAATGATGCCCTCCTTTGATTCATCAGCATGCAACAAAAACATTATTTAGGCAAAGAGATGTCCTGTAGCAAAGCTATGCGTTTGCAAAACTCTGCTCTTACCCAGTGGAAGTTGCCGACTCGGCCACAGCGGCCACTTCGAATTGAGTCGCGTCGCTGTCCACCTTCACTTGATCAGTATCTGAGGCAAACACGTCGTAGGCTATTCGGAGCGTCGCTCCACGGGGGGGGGGGGGCAACATCTCGTCGTCGAAATCCAGGAACTCATTGACTTCTTTATCGAAGTATGCCATGGAGAACTGGACGTTCTGTAGGTCGGGAAACCGTTTCCGTATACTTTCTCGGATATCGGCGACGGTTCCGCCAACCACCTTCTTTTTTGAAGAGTTGAAGAGACAAACATACGCCATCTATACCTGAAATTAGAACAAGAAAAGTAGACGATTGTTATCGCAAAGTGAGACATTTCGGAAGATTTAGTCAGGTATATACTCTGTCTGAGTTCACTGAAGCAGACTCATAGCCGAAAGTATATTTTGGATACTTCTTCAGTCTGTTTACATAACATGTGTTATCCATCTTCTTACAAATATTGAATTCACTGGTAAACATGGAAAAAACATTCGTTACCTGCGCCCCCTTATTAAACAATTATTGATATTGTAATAATTCCGCGTCGGCAGTGTACCAGAGGTTCCAGTTTTAATATTGTATCTAGCGAGGTGACTAACGATTAACAAATGCGCGAATATTTAAGGGCGGGTGTCGATACTTTGATGAGTGGTGGAAGAAGCTCGAATGAAATAAGTTCATTCTAAAATGATGTACACCAAAACGACAAAAAAGCAATGCAGCACCCATGCTGAGAAGCTGAAACTGAATGACTTACTTTGTTCCTACTTTGGTGTTAGTAGCATTTTGGTTTGGTTTGTGGCCCAAGCATCTTGGGACCAAGGCACTAACTCTTCACTAGGCACTCTCACCCTGTTTCGAGGGATATGGGGACCAGGTAGACTTCTTAAGTGGCCCCGCCGGTGGATCTGAACCCCATTCCCTGGCACAGGAAGCAAGTATCGCGTATAGACGCGTATATAAATGTTTAAATGCTTACAACCATCCTGGCCTGCAGACTGCCCATCAGCAAATCAAATGCCAGCCAAAATTACAGACAGGTGGGTCTTTACTGGCATGCGCTGCACAGTCCCTTAACCCTCGCCCTACGGGAGCTTTTTTCACCTTCGCCCTACGGGGGGGGGGGCTGACAGGCCCCCTGTTAACTTCCAAACCAAGCAACTTAGAGCAATGCGGTAAGAACCAGCATGTTGCCTGTCATGAGAGGAATCTAACAGTATGCGATTTTTAGGTTTCAGGTCAACGGGTGACCTTCCAGGTCAAGTGAATGACCTCGGATCGACCACGTCCAGAACAGCGATTTTGCTGTCAGAAAACCTTAAAATTAGAAATTGATAAATGTAAATAAAAAGGCATGTTCCTAGACCAGTTTTGTCTCAGAAATACAGAAAAGGTAATTATTTGCTCGTATCTTGTCAAAAAAGGTCCAAAAAAGTTATTACAAAAATGACGTCATGAGTTTCTTACACTTAGTGAGCCATCACTCAGTCAAAAATAGAGATATTGCTTTCAAATTTGGTTTGGGTATTGTCCATCCTTAGTTCTCACATATATTTCGGCTTTTTTAACATCTTTGAAAATTTTGATTTTGTGATGATTAAAAAAAAAACATTTTATTTTTTAATTTAGGGGTCAAAAACCCAAAATTTCGGAAATTCGAGATTCCCGTTATAAAGAGAATGACATTTTCTATCTTTGCTGAATTGCGTTTGCAATTTGCTTCAAAACTCTGTTTTCTACGAGTTTTCAAACATTTATCGTTTTTCTACCCACATGACGTCATCAAAACATCATTATCTCCCAAACTACTTAACCAATTTCAATGAAATTTTCACCGGATACGTATAATTGTTGTAAACTCATCTACTGAAAGTTTCAGCAAGATGCGCCGCATGTGTAAAAAGTTATTCAAGAAAAGCATCAGGGGGGCTGTCAGCCCCCCCCCCCCCCGTAGGGCAAGGGTTAAAATGTCCATTGACGACAAGAGGTACCGCAGAGTACTTACATGGAACATGGTGGCCAAATTCAGAGACTTAGTGGAATTGAGGGATGTCAAAATTGTATGTCTTATCAAAAATGATAGCATGAAGGAGGTGTCTGGGTCTAAAAACATGAAAATGAGGTCAACATTGTCATGTTTTTAAGGCTGGACACCCCCTTTTTCATGCTATTACATCTGGCAACATTAAATATTTTTGACATCCCTCCCCCTAACTCCCTGAATTTGGCCACAATGACATGGAAAGAGTATCGTACAACATGAAGCAGTGACTTGCAACATGCAACATCTTTAGCTTATGATTTATGATGTGAGAAAATGAAAAATACATGCAATGCATGTTTAGCCATATCTGTTACGCGGCAGTACGCGCTGAATTAGTTGGAAAAGCAGCACCTACATCAAATTAGCTTCACAGATGATGACCAACTCGTACCTACAATCGACCAAGAGCAGTTACAGCTGGTCCCGGAGTCATCGTTCTTGATGTGGTAGCAACTGGTCAATAGTGACTGGCACCAGATAGGTTTTGCCTTGTACACTGTAAACTCCAACGGGGCGAATCGGCGACAGGTTATCGCTGTGAAGATGAACCAGTGGCCCTTCAGAGACACTCAGAGCAGCGAGCTGGGGATGGAGCTGTACGTGCAGAAGTTCGTGACCAACGACTGAATATCCTGCATCTTCCTGCAGGAAGTGTGACACCTTGACATATCGGACGGATTGATGTGTTTCTAGTACAACATCGCCCGCCGAGTACCTGTGGTCTCCTAGACAGACATGGTCAAGACGGACGCTCTTCTCCGAACATGTTCCATTCTCAGACGATACCACCGCACGTTTACAGATTGCGAGCTGATAGGCCTCTGCCATCGTCTTACATACGTTTTTGGTATTTTTCGAGCTTTTCATATGCTTCTTGAGCTCGGCGTGTTTCGCTTCGAACCTAATCGAAGCGTACTTTACTGGAGGTCCATGCATTCTAACACAGTCGGCATAATGCGAAAGGTAGTGAAACTTCGGCTTCATAGAGAAATTTGGAAAAGTTTGATGGAAGTTGGCCAGCCACTCTTCAACCATAACTTCGAGCCTGTTCACATCCGAGGCCTGCAAACTTGGCGCCATCACAATTTGCACGATAGAAATGAGGGATGTGATGATTCCCCACATTGCTTTCAGATCACTAGGCAGACTATCAAAGGAAATGATTTGCGAAAGCATCAGAGGAAAAAGGCGCAGAAGTGCCCACATTTCAGCACACGTTTGCTTGACTGAAACATTCGCCCCTCTCTTGCTACACGGCTGAGGTTTATTTCCGTCCGTTCTGTGAAATTGAAAGGCACTGATCACATCATTGATCCTGTCCATTTTGATCACTTTGGAAGCCATGAACTCAGTCAAGACCAGTTCAATAGCGTGCCTCGCCACTCCGTCTTCGAAAATGTCATGGCTAACATCTAGAGGCATCCCGGTGACACAATGAAACGTACGCAGCTCGTTCAGAGCACATCGTTGATGCAGGCCAAACATCTTCTGCGTCTCTGGATGATGATCTTCCGCTTCCATTATGCCGACTTCCGTTTCATACTTGTCTTGCGTGCGTGGCTGGAAATCCGTTGCACGGAACGAAGTCTGAATAGCGTCTGTTGTTGCATAGCATAAACGGCACACGCGCTGGGTATTTCTGAATGCTTTGTAGTAGCCAGCTATATCATGCATCCCACTATTGTCACCAACCACCATTTCTAGCACACAGCTCACCATCTCTCGAGAGCCATCCGGAAATGCTATTTCTATCCCTTCTTCTTCCAAAATCTTCATATCCTTTAGAAGTGGTTCTAGAATTGCATTCCATCCATATTTTCTTATATATGACGCATGGAACAGCATGCAGAGATGGATGTCTTTGAGCTGTGACCGATTCTTCATGTTGGCAATGGTGAAATACACTGCGCCTACCGAAAATTTTCTGGTTTTGTTTCCAATTGGATTCGATACCACGAACTCATCAAAATACAAGATAATGCTCAGCTTTTTCCCCTGGTGGTGATGTGCACTGCCATCAAATATATCTCTATATTCTCCCGGCTGACTAGCATGCTCCCACCTAACACGATCGAGGGAATGCTCATTCAACCCGAATGAAAGCTGAGATGCCATGGGAACATACTGGTACGTTTGTTTCTGGCCCAGGTTGTTTTCTCCGAGAGGTACGGTAAGAGGAGTCACGTAACCCCCGCTCCATCTTTGCAAATTTGTACAATTTGTGACGAGAATCGATTTGATCAGGAGCGCGATCGATGGCAGTTCCTCTGAAGCAGCTTTACTGCTATCAGGAGGATTTTCGTTTCCCTTTTTTTGACACTCTTTTGCGACTCTTCTTCCAAACGTTTGCATTTCCTTAACCACGGCTGTGCAAACTTTCATTGGCACCCCTTGCGCTCGTAGACCAATAATGAAATCGGCCGTGGATGAGTCGTCCGTGTCCGCCCCATATTCGGTATGTGTCTCGGGAACACGAGAAGCAGCAGCAGTTGGAACACATGGTTGAGCATCGGAGCTGCTAGGCACGCGCTTGCAGGCGAAGAACGTTCGTCAAGTTCAAAGGCTGACAGTTTTGCGACAAACGACCAGCTGCGTCGGTTTCTCGATCAATAGGATCTTCACATGTCGCATCCCAATTCCTCGATGAACAACATGACTTTGTGCAAAACGGACACTTCACAACAAAATAGGGGTCTGCTTCATGTCTTGATCGTAAATGCTTGGTAAATAACCTCAGTCTGCAGAATTGTACTTGCAATGTGTACACTGGAACATGACTTTAGACGCTGTTCTGAAACAGCAGACAAATATGGCAGTGTATGTCTCCATATACACGCTCACTATTGATATTGATCTCGATGACTGATAAATGCTTCACAGAAGTAATGTACATTGATTTAGCAACGAAAATGACAAAACAATCAACAAGAGTAGTTTCGGTTGAAAACTATGGTCAGGTAACGTTTTTCAGTCAATTGTCACTGACATTGAAAATGGATGTAAGTAAGTCAATAAAATGATTCAATAATGGCTAAAATAATAATGATTTAATCCTCGCCCTACGGGAGGTCCTAAAACGATCGCCTGAGGTTTTCTTAAATAACTTTTTACACATGCGGCACATCTTGCTGAAATTTTCAGCAGCTGAGTTTACAAAAATGATATGTATCCTATAACAAAATTAAGTGTATACGACTTTTAGATCGTGACCTATGACCTTTTCGTCAAGGTCATGTCAGAACCCAAAGGGTCATTGACCTGACCCCAAAGGTCACTAGTTGACCTAGATGCTCAAAATGGTATGCCTTTGGGATTTTCCTTATGACAGGCATCACGCTACTTTTTACAGTGTCTCTCTATCTCTCTCTCCGTTCGGAAGTTATACTAAGCGCCCTGTATGTACAATCGCTATTTTTGGACGTGGTCGATCTTAGGTCATTCACTTGACCTGGAAGGTCACCCGTTGACTTGAAATCTAAAAATCGCATACTGTTAGATTCCTCTCATGACAGGCAACATGCTGGTTCTTACCGCATTGCTCTATGTTGCTTGGTTTGGAAGTTAACAGGGGGCCTTTTTAGGACCCCCCCCCCCTTCCGTAGGGCGAAGGTGAGAAAAGGTTCCCGTAGGGCGAGGGTTAAGTGACAACATATGCCAGATGATAATCATATTAAGACATAAACAATTTTCATCGAAACCCCTGACAAGTGAGAAAAGCAGTTTGAGGATCAAAGGAATGCAAATATCGGAACTACCAGTTCAGTTTGACATTTTGCATTACTGACAGACTTAACAATTACTCCTTTATCCCTGCCCGTGCTCTTTTACGTGAGGACCCCGATAACTGTATATGGAGCATCAGGCTCTGGAGCTACTGCTGACGTCACAATGACGTCCTGCACAGGGTGACATGTGCGACTGGAAAGGCAACACAATTCTGGTGTCACAATTATTGTGACTCAGTCCTAGTTAAATGCCCTGAGCATGACATCACGCCAAACCCCCCCCCCCCCCCCCCCAGCATAACCATCCCCCTGTCGCTCATTTGTCAACAGACCGGTTCTCATAAACCTCATGTCGCAAAGAACATGACCCTTGTAAAACTTGCCAAACTGACTCGGAAGTTACATGTGAGATACAGTTGACAATGGAAAACTACTCAGATTGGCTGAGTATAAAATGGCTTAATTACAAGGAAAATGCTGTGAAAAGCTTGGAAAATGTCAAATGAACTAGCATGCAAATGCTGAGCCTAACAGTCACATCTAGTATAAATATCCTGGTTACATTTTGTATAAATCTCAAGCCTCAAAATGAAAAGTGACTTGTATTGATATGGACCTTGAACACCCTATCAAACATACATTTTGCATCTACATGTAGGGAAGAGATGACATCTCATGCCTTTTTGCTAGCTGCATGGTAATTGCCCATAGCATCAGCAGCTAGAAGAAGGTAAGAGGTCCGGACTCCCCAGGATCACTTCCCCCCCCCCCCCCCCAGATTGTCAGTATTTTAACATTAGCCCTTTGGGAGTGCAGGCCAAGCTAATGGCTGACCCCCCCCCCCCCCCCTGCATACTCTGGCCATTCATCCACTCAATATTTTATGGTGACACCCCTGCACAAATGTGTATCAAATTTGAAATTAAATAAACATCTCTCATGTTGTATATTATAAATAACAGACATGCAGCATTTCTGAAGGAAAGTAGCTGGTAAAGTTTCTGGGGTAAAAATACTACAGGGCCCAAACAAGTTGGACAAAGACATGACATTTGCATACCACAATGGGTCATGTCAAAACCAAGAGAATCATCTACAGACCACAACAAACACTTAGCCTAACAATATAATTGCCTCTCAGGTTAGTTATAATAGGTGCCCTGCCAACTAAAATTGAAATGAACAATCACAAAGTTCAGGTTCATTACAGGAGACTACGCCAACTTGAGAAATAGGTACACAGATTTGGTTTGATTTGTCAATCAAGCACATATCTCTTGGATTCTTAGTGCAATTGAAATTCTTGCCCTGAGGGCTGGGTAATAGTTCAGTAATTCACCTCCCTAGTTAATGGTATTCTTGAGGTCCATAATAGAGGAAGAGTATTATTATGACAGACAGAAAAGGGTACCAGTAATACCAAAGCTATGATGTCACCAAACACAATACATAATCAAACCTGACCTAACCTTTACAGCAATTGCAGTCGCAGGGACCCACGTTTAGAACGCTCTGCTCACATTCACTCGCTCCTACTGGCATATCGCCCCCCAGGCCACCCCCTCCCCCCCCCAGACCATCTCATAGACAGTCAAAGATAACCCACGTTTCAGTCTGTTGTAATATTACTGTCAGCTGACTACTCTTCTTCTATTAGGGACCTCAAGAACACCATAAACTGGGGAGGCGAATTACTGAACTGGAACCAAGAGCTGTTTGGCTGCATAGCAGATTTCTTTTTTGCTGCAACATGCATGTACACTGTACAGTGGAAGCCTTTCGGAAGCAGTCGGGGAACGCCACCTGCACCGCTGTATGATGCTATCTCCTGCAACATATTTAATGCATAATGCAAACATTAAAATGCCTGGCACAAAGCATGATTGTGGCATGGAGCTGGAGGCACTCTTGCCTCTGCAGTCTGTGGTGTACCTAGCCTAGGTACACCACCTAGGTAGCCTAGGTACCTAGGTAACCTAGGTATGTACCTACTGACTGAAATGTTAACTTTTTATAAACATTTTTTAAATGTGAACTTTTTACTGAAATGTGACTTTTCAGGGTGTATAACCAATTTTTACTTTAAATAATTGTCTACAATGTGGTGTATGGAAGTGTTACACCTGCTCCAGTAATACCGAGATTGACCCAATTGCCAATATGGTTGGTGTTTTTACACTCAGCACCACTGTAGATAAAAAAGCAGTAATCTTCGACTAAGGTACCTGTCGGCACCGTTTTTGTAGTAATCAAGGTCAAGGTTACTATCACCGTTGTTGGTCTGGAGTATTATACAGTTCAGTGGTCTGGAGTCATAGGGAAGCTTTATGATGTCACCAGATTCTGGCTACAAGCGAATCTTAGGCTGACAAATAATTTTGTGAGCCAGTGATTGGATGTGCAAGGTCATGTTGTGGTGGCAGCCGCTGCACAGCCGACCTTCAGACTCAAATACAAGTCCCTGCGCTCCGCCAGGAATGGAGGTTTAGTGAGTGTGATAGGGTTAGTGGAGAATCTGGTGATGTCATAAAGCTTCCCCATGACTCTAGACCAACAACGGTGATGGTTGATTACTACAAAACACAGTGCACTGACGAAGATTACCTTAGTCGAAGATTACCAAAAAACACTGTCAAAGCACCATATCCTATCGGTACCAAGATGCTAATTGTCCTACACCTAGGTAGGTACCTTGTAACGGTCCAGTATGCAAAACGTGGCAAGTTTCAACAAGATCTCGTCGGGGCAGGGTTGGCACAACACATCAAAATTGGGTCAGCGTTTGAAAATTTAGGGCAGCTTTTGAAAATTTGGGGGCAGGTTTGGAAATTTGGGGGCAGCTTTAAATTGAGGGCAGAATTGTAAATTTAGGGGCAGCTTTTGGAATTTTGGGCAGCTTTGGACTTTTTGGGGCAGAAGTAACAATTTACTGATTCACACTAGATAAAACGCGATCGTGATTACGACCGACCGCACCCCCCCCCCCCCCCCCCCCCCCCGGTCAACAGCTTTTGGCTTGAAAAGTGAATCCATACTAGATAAAATGCGATCGTTAATACCCCCCCCCCCCCCCCGGTCAACAGTATTTGCTGACTGAGGACCGAAATTTCCTCTCAGGAAAAAGGAAAAAATCCTGCCCCAAATGGGGCAGCTTGCTGTCCCATTTGGGGGCAGGATTTGGGCTGCCCCAAATTCTTGTTGATGTTCCTGCCACGTTTTGCATACTGGGTAACGGTGGGGCTGGCGTCACCGTCGCGGCCGGGCAATAAAATCAAGGTTTAAGGTTACTATCACCAGTGTTTGGTCTGGAGTCATGGGGAAGCTTTATGACATCACCAGATTCTGGCTACGAGCGAATCATAGGCCGACCCGATCAGACTTAATGGCTACGAGCGGTAGGTTTCATCCCGATCAGACTTAATGGCTACAAGCAGGCTTCGTCCCGATCAGACTTAATGGCTACGAGCTGTAGGCCGACCCAATCAGACTTAATGGCTACGAGCTGTATGCAGACCCGATCAGACTTAATGGCTACAAGCTGTAGGCCGACCCAATCAGACTTAATGGCTACGAGCTGTAGGCCGACCCGATCAGACTTAATGGCAGGGTTAGGTTAGGTTAGTTTCATTAATTCCGATCAGTTTGGCCTACCGCTCGTAGCTATTAAATCGGGGCGGCCTAAGATTTGCTTGTATTCTGGTGACGTCATAAAGCTTCCCTATGACTCCAGACCAACAACGGTGATAGTAGCCTTGAACGTTGATTTTATTGCCCGGCCGCGACGGTGACGCCAGCCCCACCGTTACCGGTACCTTATGCACAGTAATTAACCTTAAGTACCACCGACACCACCACAGGGTCCTAGGGCTAGGATT
>JAXIVJ010017355.1:0-26389 GCA_036785665.1 Chirona hameri
CATCCACCCATCCACCCATCCCCCATCACCCATCCACCCATCCACCCATCCACCCATCCACCATCCACCCATCCACCCATCCACCCATCCACCCCATCCACCCATCCACCCATCCACCCATCCCATCCACCCATCCCACCCATCCACCCCATCCACCCAACCACCCCATCCCCACCCCATCCACCCAACCACCCATCCACCCATCCCAACCCCATCCACCCATCCACCCATCCACCCATCCACCCATCCACCCATCCACCCATCCACCCATCCACCCATCCACCCATCCACCCATCCACCCATCCACCCATCCACCCATCCACCCATCCACCCATCACCCATCCACCCATCCACCCATCCACCCATCCACCCATCCACCCATCCACCCATCCACCCATCCACCCATCCACCCATCCACCCATCCACCCCACCCACCACCCATCCACCCATCCACCATCCACCCATCCACCATCCACCCATCCACCCCATCCACCCATCCACCCATCCACCCATCCACCCATCCACCCATCCACCCATCCCACCCATCCACCCATCCACCCATCCCCATCCACCCATCCACCCATCCACCCATCCACCATCCACCCATCCACCCATCCACCCATCCACCCATCCACCCATCCACCCATCCACCCATCCACCCATCCACCCATCCACCCATCCACCCATCCACCCATCCACCCATCCACCCATCCACCCATCCACCCATCCACCCATCCACCCATCCACCCATCCACCCATCCACCCATCCACCCATCCCACCCCATCCACCCATCCACCCATCCACCCATCCACCCATCCACCCATCCACCCATCACCCATCCACCCATCCACCCATCCACCCATCCACCCATCCACCCATCCACCCATCCACCCATCCACCCATCCACCCATCCACCTCCACCCATCCACCCATCCACCCATCCACCCATCCACCCATCCACCCATCCACCCATCCACCCATCCACCATCACCATCCACCATCCACCCATCCACCCATCCACCATCCACCCATCCACCCATCCACCATCCACCCATCACCCACCCCCATCCACCCACCCATCCACCATCCACCCATCCACCCATCCACCCATCCACCATCCACCCATCCACCCATCCACCCATCCACCCATCCACCCATCCACCCATCCACCCATCCACCCATCCACCCATCCACCATCCACCCCATCACCCATCCACCCATCCACCCATCCACCCATCCACCATCCACCATCCACCCATCCACCCATCCACCCATCCACCCATCCACCCATCCACCCATCCACCCATCCACCCATCCACCCATCCACCCATCCACCCATCCACCCATCCACCCATCCACCCATCCACCCATCCACCCATCCACCCATCCACCCATCCACCCATCCACCCATCCACCCATCCACCCATCCACCCATCCACCCATCCACCCATCCACCCATCCACCCATCCACCCATCCACCCATCCACCCATATATATATATATATATATATATATATATATATATATATATATATATATATATATATATATATATATATATATATATATATATATATATATATATATATATATATATATATATATATATATATATGTGTGTGTGTGTGTGTGTGTGTGTGTGTGTGTGTGTGTGTGTGTGTGTGTGTGTGTGTTATTATTAATTATGTGCGGAAAAGTCTTCCTACTTGGAAACCATTTTCACTGTTACTAGTTGTTTGTTACGGTTCGGTACATATATGTATACAGTTATTATTAGCATATGTACTATTGAGCGCTGACTGCCACCGGTCATCAGGATTTACTATCGGAAGAATACATATATTAAAAACTACCTTAATTCCAATATGTTTAATTATACCGAGATGTGCAACCAGGAATAGAGGTTACCTGAATCTGGTTCCAATAATATAATTTCGTTTTCCACGACCTAAAATTAACATTTTCACGCCGCTTCGCGGCGTCACATCGGTGGCTATCGTTATAACGAAGCCATCGCTATCGTCTTCGGTTCGTTATAGCGGTGAATTGAATGAATTGCATGTTTAGCTTCTTATTCTCTACTAGGCTCACCGCCTATGTTTCTGGGTTTTATCAGGCAAACCCGTAAAAATTTCGCGCCGCTTCGCGGCGTTAAATAACAAGTACTATAACATGAAAGTCCACATTAAAAATGCTGCAAAGGCTTAAATACACGCATGAAAAATGGGTAATTTTGTATTTCGTCATTTCAACCGACACCCTCCCTCCCCCCCCACCCCCACTCAACAAATATCGGTGACGCCCCTGGGTACAGCTGACAATTGACATAGTTTTGCTCAGTGTACAGCAATGTCGGAACAATACAAACTGCAAGCTGACGATATTTCCTTTTTCGATATCCCAAAAGGTCGAAAAACTAAAAAAAGATAGAAATCGTGTATTTGAAAAATAAAGTGGGCCAAATCCGGGAAGAAATTCGAAATTGGGGTAAGTAAGGTCCGCTAAAAACTGCCCCCCCCCCCAAACAAAAACAAAATGCCCGGCTGGGTCCTCCCTTGTACATGTGTCACAGAAAAATACAGGTAAATAAATCAAAAGGTAAATATTTCGGTTTAATACATGCTATTGTTTTTATGTAGTTGTCCCAGGGAAGCGCCATTTACTTTGTACATCTCCATTCAGCTGAACGTTCCTAAAACTATGCATACTAGGATATAACCACGGACACAGTCAATGCACACGTGTGCTCCCGTGCCGTTTCATATTTCAAACCTGTTTTAGCTTTACCAGAGCGCGCCCGCTCGGTCATCGCCCAAAAAGGCGTTTTACTGGTATAATATTGTGGCCTAAATCCGAGGAGATATCATTTAGTGCCATGTTGTTTTTTTTGTTTTTTTTTGGGGGGGGGGGGGGGCGGGGGCGCTTGGCCCGAGGGGCGCCCTGGATTTCTTTGCCCCCCCCCCCCATCCCAAATAACCTTCCGCCGTCACTGGATTATAGCTTAGGATGTCATATGGTAATTCAATAGAACAATACATAATTCAATATAACAAATAGGTAGGTAACTATTTATATTTTCCAATTTGATGTCTTGGTCTTTGCATAATCCTGAACACTCGATGCCAATTGCCAACATGGGTGGAACTGTAATGTAAATTGGGGTTGTAGCTACAACCCCAATAATTTGGAAATGTAATATTACGCCTATGAAGCGATGTGGTACAAATGGAGCTCTTAACAACTAAGTGCAATGCAACCCCAATGATTTTAAAAAAAGTTACACCCTTGATTGCCAACACACAATGCCAACAGGTATTCGAACTAGGTAGCTATTTAAATTTTCCAATTTGATCTGATGTTTGGGACCTACGAGCGTCACAACTACCGAGGGTATTTGGCACCCATTTATCAGACAACTCCTAACATAATACTTTTAATGCTATCAGCTGTTGTTGTTGTTTCTGGTGCTTTTGTGCACTTACACCACCAAAAGCATGACAAGTTAGATGTTAGATGTCCAAAAATATGGTAGTTAACCCTACCCAAGACAGCAATAAATATAGCATATGGCACATCCATCACAAAATTTCATCAACCTGCACGATGCCAGTCTTTTGAATTGCTACCCAAGGTAAATAAATACAAATACCAGTGATTGCTACCATGTAGTTTTGGTTTGCTAGTGTTGCGGTTGTGCGGCCGGGGAGAGGCCTTAGGTAAAGATTATTGCAGCATACACTAATTTCCCAACCCCAAGTCATTTTTCTTAGCTAGGTATATTTCTCCAGGTCTCACTGCCTATATTTACATAACCTAAACCTATAAAAAACAACACTGTCACAAGTCAAACACTTCAACTGAGTTCAACACCTCCTCTAGTGGAAACTTTTCATCCATTTAAGGAAATAGTTCACCTTCAACATTAGTTTTAAACTGAGATAGCAGTTTTGTAGCCCGTGTTGGGAAACCCCTATCTACAAGTTTTCTTGACTGAAAAGACTCTCCAGCCGAATATATTTGAATTTTGGCGAAGGAATGCGGTGCTGGCGAAAGAATGTTGTACTAGTTCTAGCCCGGGCTGAGGCTATACCATCAGCCAATCAGCTTGCAACTGGTGCTAGCAAACGAATCGCCGGCCACCGGTTGGCACATCTCCAATGCGAGTCTATCTTTACGCGACTACTTTCGAATCTGATTGGCTGAACCATTTTTTTACATTCGCGTGACGTCAGGACTCTGACTCAGAGAGTATGCATATAGTTTTGATATACAATACAAAATTTACGGCCTTCTGTCCTGCATCGGCGCGATATAAGGCCATTTTTGACAATATAAAAATACATTGTCTTAAAAAATATAATCAAATCGTGTTGGGTAAAAAAATTCCAAGGTGAACTCCTTTAATAGTTTGGCTTTTCTTTTTATTAAAATTATATATTATTAGCACAAGTTATTATTTTGAACAACTTTTGTACTTAGTTGATCAACTTAACTTAACCTGGCACCTACCTTCCCAATGGTGCTGTCCACGGTAGATAAAAAAGAACACTTGTTGCTCTGTCCCTTGTCAAGCAAGACCCTATAACCAAGACCCTAAATACTCCTAACTGTCGAAAATATGCGCGGTGCGCCGCTTTCGTTCCAAGCCGAGGCTTTCAAATGCTGCCCGTCATGAATCTAAAATATACTCCGGTTTCTAAATTTGTTCCAAAATTTATGCCAGTTTCTACTATGCAGCGAAGTTGACCGATAAAGCCAGCGGATCCGCCGGTCGGACGGCGGAGAATCTCCCGTTCAAAGTCAATAAGTGGTCTTCCGTGGTTCTCCCAAAGCGCTGACGACTAGAAATAGTATTTTTTACGGTCTATATGTACAACTATATTTGTGGTCTAATATGCTGCCATTCTGGTGGTGCCAAACTGATTTCACTGTTGCTATGTGGGACGCGTATATTTTTTTTTGTAGACAGTGGGACAACATTTGCATGTGTAAACCATAATTATGACCCGCAAATTCATTAGAAATTGCCTTTGAATATCCAACTATTCGATGTAAAAAGCACACGCATGCAAAAATACAGCATGCGGTTCCTCTGATGTATCATTTGTGATGAAAAATTAGCCAAGGTGACTGACAAGAAAAGCAAAATGTTGTTCTCCGACGTCGTCCAGCAGGCCGGGGCATTTTACCAACCCTGCGGCCACCTGACGAACCACGCTGACAGACAGCTGAGATCCCTCTGCAGTAACAGTCCTTCAGCTGGGGAGGTGATTTTGCGGATTTTTTTTACATCGTCTGCATACAAAAGGCAGCCGGATTCCATGTTACTCGGTAGGTCATTAAAGGGATTATACGGGTTTTCCCAGAATAATTGAGTTACATAGTAAAACGTACTTATAAAGGTAGTAGAAGTCCCACGGTAGCCACATTTTTCTGGAAATGACCTCTTCTGCACGTAAGGACATTCCAAAGTGCGCGGTGATGCCACCGCGTATTTTCTGCAAGACCGGCTGAGGCAGAGCAAGTCATCTCTTTTATGCTAATAAAACACCTCACTTATGGCATATTTCCGGTAAAATAAGCAATATTTGAAAGAAAATAAACTTATTTTGTTCCAACGACACCAGCAGTTGCCTAGTTTTCCCATAAAATTATATATTTTTCATGAATTTTCATGCCCAAAAAATAATACGCCACCACCAAATTTTCAACGCTAAAGGCCGGAGATAAGAAAACCACAACAACACAAAACCTCAACGAACAGTGTGTAGTAATACAAAGTCCCGTCAGTTTTGAATTGCATAATAATTTTGTGATCCAGTGTAGGACTTGCAGATAATTCAAAACTCTAAAATTGATCTTAAGATAAAAGTGGTGGACAGTAGTGCCGATCAAGTACCCGTTATCTGATACTAGTCTCGAAAAACGCCCAAGTTTTAACGCTGATAATTGCTGAAATAATGGACTAAATGAGCATTGAGGTCCCAGTTATATGTCTTAAACGTGTTTAAAGCTCATACAACTGCAAAAGAGTGCATTTACTTTCAGGACGGAAACCCGTATAATCCCTTTAATGAACATCGATAAGAGAAGGGAAGCCAAAAGTGATCCTTCTGGAACGCCGGAGGTCACCGGTTTCCAGTCGGAGGTATTACCGTTGATGATAACTCTGGCGTCTATCAGACAGATACGAGACGAACCATTCCAATGCAAGCTCCTTCAAGTGGTAGGAGTGTTTTAGCTTGTGAATGAGGAGCGCATGGTTGACGCTCTGAAAAGCGGCTGAGTAGTCAGTATAAATGGCGTCCGTCTGATATCCGTCGGATATGGCCTCCCACGCGTGCTTAAGATAAACACTTAGGTTCGTGCTGCATGAACGCCTAGGAATAAACCCATGCTGCTGCAGCTGCTGCTGCTCAAAACCGGTACGACATGACGGAACAGTTCATCATAAACAACGCGTTCCAGTATCTTCCCGAAGAGAGGAAGCAGGGAAACAGATCTGTAATTTGATGGCTCTTTTTTGTCGCCTTTCTTGAATAATGGTATGATGTTTGCCTGCCCCCATCTCCGTGGGAAGACACCGGACCTCACCGACAGGTTACAAATCTTTGTAATGGGGATGACCAGCTCGTCCGCGCACTCCGTGATTATGCGAGCACTGATGTTATCTGTCCCGCATGCCTTGTTGGGACTGACCATGGTGAGCGCAGCTCGCACAGCCGCCCCAGAAACACGTATGCGACACATGTTCTCGACTGGGTAGCTCGGGGCATGAGGCAAGTTCTGGACACGTGGATCAGTGAACTTGACAGCGAACGCCTCGTTCAGTGCGTTCGCGCGATCCAGGTCATCCGACACGAGTACACGATCAGAATTATAAAGCACCGGTGATATACATGATTTTGTAGTTATACATTTCAAAAACGACCAATAACGTTTCGGGTTTGTCTTAAAATCGTCGGTGAGCTTCCGCAAATATTCGAAATACTTAGAGCCAGACACAGCTGTAAAAGCACGTCTCCTGTCCGCGAACTCAGCCTGGTTCGCCGGGATGGGGTTTCTACGCAGCCGCCGGAAAGCCGTCTCCTTCAGCCGGAGAGCCAACCGCACCGCGCCATCGAACCACGGGGGTAAACGGCGCCCGAGGATCACCGTGGAGACGTGGTCGGCGATGGCCGACTCCAGCAGGGTGTCGAATGTGTCTACTGCTTCGTCGACTCCGACGTCATCCAGTAGCCCCCACGGGATCAGGGAGGGACTCGGGCGCAGGCCGTCGAAATCCGCCCGCTTGTAGTTGAGGGCGGCGCGCCGATTGATCACAGGCCGACAGCTCACCGGCACGCTGAGGGTAGCGATTGTCTCCTTGTGGTCAGAGACGAGCAGGCTGTCCCGCACGAGGACCTGCGCCGACATGAGTCTGGTCAGCACTAGGTCGAGAATATTCTCACCCCTGGTGGGCTGGCACACCCACTGCTTCAGACCTAGTAAGTCGCACATGTCGACGAACTTAGCGGCACGGCTCGTCGCTCTGCGCACGTCGGGAGCAGCACCGTCCGCGACACCGGCCGCTGGAGTCCAGTGTAAATCAGGTACATTGAGGTCTCCGACGGCGACTACTCTGCAGTCCGGTGGTTGCACTGCCGACAGGGCGGCAGATATCCTGTCCATCGCAGCGTCGTCGTCGGGAGGGCGGTAGCTCACAGCCAACGTCACCGAGACGCCTCGCAGCCGGACCAGCAGCATCTCGGTGTCGGCGGGGTCCGGCGGACGCAGCGGCAGCAACGATGTGTGGACAGCGCAGGCTACGCCACCGCCCAGCGCAACGCATGTTTCACTGGGTAGATTGTATATACTAATGGTAGTGCACCCTCTGGGAATTCAGCCCGGCTACGGGCCTGGATTGATGTGCTCCGACAGGTGGCACCAATAACGGAAAGAGTGGTCGTGGGTGTATTGGGGGTTTGCTTAACGATACGGATGATTTTTGCTAAAGCCGGGAACGTATGTGATGCTGGCAACGCACGCCATTTTCCTTTCTCTTCCACATCCCCCATCCACATTTTACTGTACGTCTGTGATGCTGGCAACGCACGCCCATTTTCCTTTCTCTTCCACATCCCCATCCACATTTCTCTGTACGTCTGTGATGCTGGCAACGCACGCCCATTTTCCTTTCTCTTCCACATTCCCCATCCACATTTCACTGTACGTCTGTGATGCTGGCAACGCACGCCCATTTTCCTTTCTCTTCCACATTCCCCATCCACATTTCACTGTACGAACAAGTGATGTACCTATATTTATGTCCATAGAAAATGTGCCAACCGTCTCGTTTCAATGCTCTACATCACAACACGTTATATGACAACCGCAAAACATGTTATATGAGGCATTCACGCTAGGACTATTTTTCTCCGACACCGGTTTGCTGGCAAATCACAGCCGAGTTATCTTTTCCAGCCCGAAATTACCAAATCACATCCATCAGACAAGATTCTTTCATAAACGATCGAAAAACTATGTACTATGAATTGATACGTTTTCTCCCAGCGCTATAGGTATAACGTATGCCGATTGTAATAATGAGTTATTCACATTTTCGTACCTCGACTAGTTAATTTCCCGGACATACAATCGAAATAAATTAATTCAATCCTACTTTTAAGGCACCATTTCCAAGGTAGGGCAGTACAAATATCACACATCACAATATCAGACAAAATAAATGCCTAATCCACAGTTGTTCCGAAATCCAAGGCTGTCTGACGACCAGTTTAGCTACAGACTGCGCAGCGAGCGGCCTGTGCCGGTGCCTTCCGAGCCGCCCTGTTCCACCAGCAGGGATGCCGTGCAGTCGTAGGAGCGGTACGTGTACATCCGGCGCCGCTTGTAGCCGATGGTACAGAACAGCATCATCGAGACCACCAGACCGAACAGCTGCCGAATAGAGGACGCCACTTGCGTCATTGGAGACTATAGCGAGCGCTACTGGTGTTGCTAGACCGTGTCGAACGGCTGCCAGTACGGGGTAGGAACCGTGTCGAACGGCTGCCAGTGCGGGGTAGGAACGGTGGTGAACGGCTGCCAGTGCGGGATTAGGAACGGTGGTGAACGGCTGCCAGTGCGGGGTAGGAACGGTGGTGAACGGCTGCCAGTGCGGGGCCGGAACGGTGGTGGATTCAATAACTCACAGCTGTGGATATAACTCACAGCTGTGGATATAACTCACGGCTGTGGATAGAGGACATTGTTGTTGTCGACACCAGCGAACGGCTGCAGAATGAAGAGGGCTCCGTCGGTGCGCAGGAAATTGATAGGTAAAGTTAGCATAAAATAAGTTGTTGTTATCCGATGAAGAGTGAAATGCGATTTTTTACTCAAGTTATCAGACATAGATACCTACTAATACCCACCATAATGCATGACCATAGATACCTACTAATACCCACCATAATGCATGACCATAGATACCTACTAATACCCACCATAATGCATGACCATAGATACCTACTAATACCCACCATAATGCATGACCATAGATACCTACTAATACCCACCATAATGCATGGCCATAGATACCTACTAATACCCACCATAATGCATGACCATAGATACCTACTAATACCCACCATAATGCATGACCATAGATACCTACTAATACCCACCATAATGCATGACCATAGATACCTACTAATACCCACCATAATGAATGACCATAGATACCTACTAATACCCACCATAATGCATGACCATAGATACCTACTAATACCCACCATAATGCATGACCATAGATACCTACTAATACCCACCATAATGCATGACCATAGATACCTACTAATACCCACCATAATGCATGACCATAGATACCTACTAATACCCACCATAATGCATGACCATAGATACCTACTAATACCCACCATAATGCATGACCATAGATACCTACTAATACCCACCATAATGCATGACCATAGATACCTACTAATACCCACCATAATGCATGACCATAGATACCTACTAATAGCTCAAAGTATAAGATCACATGTGTGTTGCTGAATGCCCAAAGTATTAGGTCTAAATTTGATGAGTTTGAGTGTTATGTTGCCCTTGAAAAGCCTGATATCATTTGTGTAACCGAGACATGGGTTAGTGAGGGGTATAATAGGGATAGGCTACAGGATTTCGAGTTACAAGGGTATAACATGTTCTCATACTGCAGAGAATCACGGCAGGGAGGCGGAGTGTTTGTATATGTAAATAGCTTGTACTGCACTACTAGAGTTGATGATTCTAGTAAAGTAAAAGAAGTAGAATCAATCTGGCTTGACATTAAAATTGGTACAGGAAACAGAGGAAGGTTGAGGATAGGTGCATTTTACAGACCAGGGAATCTTCCAAGGAACTCCCAAGCTGAAACAGACCAAGATATTTGTGAGGAAATACGTAGGAACTTTCGGGCTCAGTGTCTTATTATGGGAGATTTTAACTTAAGAGGATACGAAAGTATAGCAGAGGAAACAAATGAGTGTAGGTTGTATAGGCAAATCTTTGAAGAGGAGCTTTTCATGCATCAGTTTGTAACAGAGCCAACCAGACATTGCTCCATTCTAGACCTTGTATTCTCAGACAACAGTGATCTAGTTAGTGACATAAGTATTTGTGCAGGTCTAGGAACCAGTGATCACAATATGGTTAAATTCAATATCTCATCAGAAATGAGGCCCAAAGATAACCTTATTATGGTTCCAAACTTCAGCCGGGCTGATTTTGATGGTATTAGAAATGACCTCGCACAGATAAAATGGAACGTTGAGTTGGCAGGTTTAGATGCATGTGAGGCCTGGAATGTTTTCAAAGCTAGATTAAGCCAAATTCAAAATCGGCATATACCCCTCAGGCACAAACGTAACAGAACCAAGGGCAATCCAGTTTGGCTTACCCCAGAAGTAAGGAGTGCTATACAAGCTAAAAGAAGTGCATTTGGCATTTTGAAGGGATCTTCACTAGATATAAATCAGAAGGCCTACCAGAATGCAAGAAATTCAGTTAAGAAAAAGGTCAGAGCAGCTAAAAGGGCAAAGGAACTTGATTTAGCTAGACATTGTAATGCAGATAGTAAGAAGTTCTTCAGTTTTTATAAGTTAAGTACAGTTTCCAAAAATATAGGTCCATTTAAGGTAGATGATGTGTTAGTTAGCAAGGACAGTGAAATGGTTGAAGTGCTTAATGATCAGTTTCAATCTGTCTTTACTATCGAGGACCAGAGTAGTATTGCAGCACTTCAGCCTGAGCTAGAGACAGAGGAGACTATAGGAGAGCTAGGTGGCATAAGTAGTGAACTTGTTCTAGAATATCTAAAGAAAGTAAGGCCTAACAAGGCAGAAGGACCTGATGAAATCCATGCTAGACTTTTAAGAGAATCTGAAAGGGAGTTGTCGGTTCCATTAGCCATAATATTTTCTAAATCACTTGCAGATAGTAAAATTCCACTTGATTGGAAAAGAACAAATGTTGTTCCTATTCATAAAAAGGGAGATAGAAGTAAAGAGGAAAACTATAGACCAGTTAGTCTGACCTCATTAGTCTGCAAGGTGCTTGAATCAATCATCAAAGATAAGATTGTTGAATTCTTGGAGCAAAATGAACTCATCAAGGATACACAGCATGGCTTTAGGAAGGGCCGTTCTTGTTTAACTAATCTTCTGGAGTTTTTGGATGTTGCTACAGATAGCTTTGATCAGGGTAAACAGCTAGATGTAGCTTTTCTTGATTTCAGTAAAGCATTTGACAAAGTCCCCCATACAAGACTGGGGTTGCAACTTAAAATTCATGGGATCAGGGGCAAGATTCTGGATTGGATAGAAACGTGGCTTTCAGGTCGCCAGCAAAGGGTTATATTGAATGGGTGCCAATCACAATGGAAGGAGGTTCTCAGTGGGGTTCCACAGGGCTCAGTCCTGGGCCCATTGCTTTTTATAATATTTGTGAATGCAATTGAGAACAGTGTAGACAGCAAAGTCTTGAAATTTGCAGACGATCTAAAAGTTGTCAGGATTATTAGAGGAAAACATGATCAGGATGTTTTTCAATCAGATCTGGACAAGCTAGTTGAGTGGTCTGAAGCATGGCAGATGAAATTCAATTTGAGTAAATGTAAGATTATGCACGCTGGACGGGTTAGCAGTAAACATAGGTATGAAATGGGTGGGCAGAAAATGGAGCAGATTGAAAAGGAAAGAGATTTAGGTGTCGTGGTAAACAATAGACTATCAGCGTCAGACCAGGTTGTAGAAGCTAGGAAAAAGGCACTTAGAATGCTAGGGGCCATTAACAGAAATGTTTCCTACAAGAGTGAAAAGGTAATAACAAAACTGTATTGTGCATACGTTAGACCACATTTGGAGTATTGTGTACAAGCCTGGTCTCCAACATATGAGAAAGATTGCTGGTTGTTAGAAAGAGTTCAAAAAAGGGCAACAAAAATGGTGAATTGTCTTGGTAGTTTACCTTATGAAGATAAATTAAAGAAATTGGGTATGTTTTCACTTAGATATAGAAGGCTAAGAGGAGATCTAATTGAAGTCTTCAAATTTGTAAATAGTCAGCATTCTGGATATTTAAAGGGTATGTTTGAGTTCAATAGGGAAAATCGAGGCAGAGGTCATCAGCATAAACTCATTATGAAACAAAGTAGGACTAGGCTACGACAGTCATTTTTCAGTAGAAGGGTTGTAGGACATTGGAATATGCTACCAGGGGATGTCGCTGATGCAGTGACACTTGCTTCCTTCAAAATTAGATTAGATAAATACTTTACAGAGAAGGGATTAGTTCATAAATACTCGTGGGATTAGCCTTCTTTTATGCAGGTAGAGTAAGGTGATTTGAAGGGGCGAGACTGGTGGAGGGGGGGTGGGTGTGGGTGTGGGTGGGGTGGGGTGCAACCTCGGATGGGCCCAAGAGGCTCTTTGTTGCACTTTTCTTTTATGTCTTTATTTATGTCCTTATAATACCCACCATAATGCATGACCAAAGATACCTACTAATACCCACCATAATGCATGACCATAGATACCTACTAATACCCACCATAATGCATGACCATAGATACCTACTAATACCCACCATAATGCATGACCATAGATACCTACTAATACCCACCATAATGCATGACCATAGATACCTACTAATACCCACCATAATGCATGACCATAGATACCTACTAATACCCACCATAATGCATGACCATAGATACCTACTAATACCCACCATAATGCATGACCATAGATACCTACTAATACCCACCATAATGCATGACCATAGATACCTACTAATACCCACCATAATGCATGACCATAGATACGTACTAATACCCACCATAATGCATGATCATAGATACCTACTAATACCCACCATAATGCATGACCATAGATACCTACTAATACCCACCATAATGCATGACCATAGATACCTACTAATACCCACCATAATGCATGACCATAGATACCTACTAATACCCACCATAATGCATGCCCATAGATACCTACTAATACCCACCATAATGCATGACCATAGATACCTACTAATACCCACCATAATGCATGACCATAGATACCTACTAATACCCACCATAATGCATGACCATAGATACCTACTAATACCCACCATAATGCATGACCATAGATACCTACTAATACCCACCATAATGCATGACCATAGATACCTACTAATACCCACCATAATGCATGACCATAGATACCTACTAATACCCACCATAATGCATGACCATAGATACCTACTAATACCCACCATAATGCATGACCATAGATACCTACTAATACCCACCATAATGCATGACCAAAGATACCTACTAATACCCACCATAATGCATGACCATAGATACCTACTAATACCCACCATAATGCATGACCATAGATACCTACTAATACCCACCATAATGCATGACCAAAGATACCTACTAATACCCACCATAATGCATGACCATAGATACCTACTAATACCCACCATAATGCATGACCATAGATACCTACTAATACCCACCATAATGCATGACCATAGATACCTACTAATACCCACCATAATGCATGACCATAGATACCTACTAATACCCACCATAATGCATGACCATAGATACCTACTAATACCCACCATAATGCATGACTATAGATACCTACTAATACCCACCATAATGCATGACCATAGATACCTACTAATACCCACCATAATGCATGACCATAGATACCTACTAATACCCACCATAATGCATGACCATAGATACCTACTAATACCCACCATAATGCATGACCATAGATACCTACTAATACCCACCATAATGCATGACCAAAGATACCTACTAATACCCACCATAATGCATGACCATAGATACCTACTAATACCCACCATAATGCATGACCATAGATACCTACTAATACCCACCATAATGCATGACCATAGATACCTACTAATACCCACCATAATGCATGACCATAGATACCTACTAATACCCACCATAATGCATGACCAAAGATACCTACTAATACCCACCATAATGCATGGCCATAGATACCTACTAATACCCACCATAATGCATGACCATAGATACCTACTAATACCCACCATAATGCATGACCATAGATACCTACTAATACCCACCATAATGTATGACTATAGATACCTACTAATACCCACCATAATGCATGACCATAGATACCTACTAATACCCACCATAATGCATGACCATAGATACCTACTAATACCCACCATAATGCATGACCATAGATACCTACTAATACCCACCATAATGAATGACCATAGATACCGACTAATACCCACCATAATGCATGACCATAGATACCTACTAATACCCACCATAATGCATGACCAAAGATACCTACTAATACCCACCATAATGCATGACCATAGATACCTACTAATACCCACCATAATGCATGACCATAGATACCTACTAATACCCACCATAATGCATGACCAAAGATACCTACTAATACCCACCATAATGCATGACCATAGATACCTACTAATACCCACCATAATGCATGACCATAGATACCTACTAATACCCACCATAATGCATGACCATAGATACCTACTAATACCCACCATAATGCATGACCAAAGATACCTACTAATACCCACCATAATGCATGACCATAGATACCTACTAATACCCACCATAATGCATGACTATAGATACCTACTAATACCCACCATAATGCATGACCATAGATACCTACTAATACCCACCATAATGCATGACCATAGATACCTACTAATACCCACCATAATGCATGACCATAGATACCTACTAATACCCACCATAATGCATGACCATAGATACCTACTAATACCCACCATAATGCATGACCATAGATACCTACTAATACCCACCATAATGCATGACCATAGATACCTACTAATACCCACCATAATGCATGACCATAGATACCTACTAATACCCACCATAATGCATGACCATAGATACCTACTAATACCCCGCATGACCATACACCTGAACCTGTTCACAGTCGCTGCGGTTCGGCGGTTAACCGCAGACTCTGAAAGCCCGCCCATTTCGACATACGTCATCACAAACAGCCGTCTTATGAACACTAAATGCCGCGATGCGCCACTTTACGTAATACTGCGGTCGCTGCGGTTGCTGTGTCCCAACCGCAGGCGACCGCAGCAGTGTGGCGTTATACCTTTCGCCCCATCCCCACTTTTAGTTACTCCAACGGCTGCTCAACACTGCTGACCGCCGAACCTCAAGGTCTGTGAACATGTCTCTGTATTTGACAAGCCCTAACTGTATAAGCCTCACCTGGAGGAAGACAATACCTAGAGCCGCCATGCCGAGCATGTGTAACCGCTGGAGCAGCCAGACGCGGATCATATCATCACAGCCTGGCGTGTACCAGTGGCTCGGCTCTCCACTCGCACCGCAGTCTGCAACACACGTGCACATCACATATGCAGGTTAGCTGCCAGCCTCCAGCTGTCTGCCGCAGGCCGCAACCTATTTGTATTGGTATTTATATTGTATTCAGTTTATCACCAATAGTGTCACCTCACTGACAGCTGAAGTCGACGGTATTACATACACGGTGTATAGCAATTTGAGCTAAGAAATAAAGTGTGGGCCGAGACAGTGCCGTAACATGTTTTCCCAAAAATGACACTGGGTGTTGTGCTGTTGTTAAATTGAATTCGTACCATCTTAACGTGTAACTCACGGGGATACGACTAGCTATTCAATCGAAGAAGGCTGGTAGTTCGAACTGACATTGCCCTGCTTGCTTCTCTGGCTCAGGTGCAAGTTGATATGCAAGGTAGCTCTAGTTGCGTACTCGCCTGTACTGTTGAGCTGAGGTAGACAGCACGAGTCGGGCACCAGTGTGCTGTTCGGCCAGGCAGCGATGGAGAACCAGTCCTGGTACGAGTCCACCCCGCAGCACTCAAACTGGCCGTACACAGACACACATGCCACAGACACACATCACTTCGTTGGCGGAGGTGAAAAACTACTTTGCGAAAGGTTATATGTATTACATAAATGTTGTATACATACATAAAGGTAGTATGTATGGAATATAGCAACGGAGCAACAAGATGAATTTTCCTTGTCGATCTTCTCGAAATCGACAACTTATCGGCCAATTTCGATGTATTGCAGCAATAAGAACTAACCCGCGCCCCGCTGGAGTGGGGGGGGGCAGAATCTGCCCCCCGGATGTTCTCAATAACTCAAAACTATGATAGATATCGACGTGAAACTTGTCGTACCCTATGCTGCATCAATTATACGCCTTCTAACACAAGTTTAATGAAATCGGTCCAGTATTTTGGGAAATTATGACGTGTTAATGACCTCATGTCACAAATTTGGGTGGATAAACGATAGATGCTTGAAAATTCGTATGAAATCTAATTTTGAAACAAATTGTAAACAAGAAAACGTCATAACAAAGGCAATGCCATTCGCTTTAAAATGGTGATCTCGGATTTAAAATTTTTGATTTTGTTACCCTCCAAAAAACAATAGTTTGGCAAAATTTCTACAAACTAAAATTTGCAAAGATATTAAAAACAAAACTGGAATATATATTGGAGAACCCATTATGGACGATGCCCAAACCGAATTTAACCCTCGCCCTACGGGAGTTTTTTTTCACCTTCGCCCTACAATACCCATGCCATGGACAATACCATGGACAATACCCATGCCAAATTTCAAAGCACTATATTCATTTTTGACTGAGTGATGGCTCCCTAAGTGTAAGAAACTCATGACGTCATTTTTTTAATTACTTTTTTTACTTTTTTTATAAGATACGAGCAAATAATTACTTTTCTGTATTTCTGAGCCAAAACTGGTCTAGGAAAATGCCTTTTTATTTACATTTATCAGTTTCTAATTTTGAGGTTTTTGAAGAGCAAAATCGCTGTTCTGGACGTGGTAAATCCGAGGTCATTCACTTGACCTGGAAGATACCCGTTGACCTGAAACCTAAAAATCGCACACTGTTATATTCCTCTCATGACAGGCAACATGATGGTTATTACCGCATTGCTCTAAGTTGCTTGGTTTACAAGTTAACAGGAGGGCCTGACAGCCCCCCCCCCCGGCTGTCAGGCCCTCCTGTTAACTTGTAAACCAAGCAACTTAGAGCAATGCGGTAATAACCAGCATGTTGCCTGTCATGAGAGGAATATAACAGTGTCCGATTTTTAGGTTTCAGGTCAACGGGTGACCTTCCAGGTCAAGTGAATGACCTCGGATTTACCACGTCCAGAACAGCGATTTTGCTCTTCTAAAAACCTCAAAATTAGAAACTGATAAATGTAAATAAAAAGGCAATTTCCTAGACCAGTTTTGGCTCAGAAATACAGAAAAGTAATTATTTGTTCGTATCTTATAAAAAAGTAAAAAAAAAGTAATTAAAAAAATGACGTCATGAGTTTCTTACACTTAGGGAGCCAATCACTCAGTCAAAAATGAATATAGTGCTTTGAAATTTGGCATGGGTATTGTCCATACTCAGTTCTCCCACATATATTCAGTTTTTGTTCAACATCTTTTTTTTTTAAATTGTGGAGATTTTTTTTTTAAAAAATATTTTAGGGGTCAAAAACCCAAAATTTTGAAAATCCGAGATTGCCATTTGAAAGAAAATGCCATGTTGTATCTGTAATGAATTGCGTTTGAAATTTCCTTTAAAACTCTGTTTTCTACCATTTTGCAATTATTTATCGTTTTTCCACCAATATGACATCAAAACATGATTGTCTCCTAAATTACTTAACCAAATTAAATTAAATTTTACAGAATACGTATAATTGTTGTAAACTCAACTACCGAAAATTTCAGCAAGATGCGCCGCATGTGTAAAAAGTTATTCAATAAAAACCTCAGGAAGGGGGGGAGGGGGCTGTCAGCCCCCCCCCCCCCCGTAGGGCGAGGGTTAAAAGCAATATATTTATTTTTGAGTGATTCTCTAAGTACGAGTGCCTCATGGCGTCATTTTTTAAATTGCGTTTTGTTGGCTTTTAGTGACCACATACAAACAAATAAATGTCACCACTGTATTTTAGAGACAAAACTGGTCTACAACTAGCTTTTTATTTAGATTAAAGGGAAATATTCACCCTTCTCCACAAAAATGGAGTTATTACTTGAAATCGATAGACGAGACCAAAATATGTTGTGAATGTATCACATTTTGCATATAACAATTCCTACCGTGAGATTTTTCACGTCACAGTTGATAAGCGATCCACGCTTATAACGACCAGTACTTGCAAGTACTTGGTAACGAATTTCGCATTCCGGGCTTGTCTCGTATTGTTTTTTGACAAAATTGTATGGAAAATATATCTTGCTTGCAATCTGTCTATGGTGAGTATGTGCCCACTGCCCTAATATCCTTAACAATCAACAAACATTGAATAATGGTTGCGACCCTCAATTGTGAAAATTGGTTCATTTGTTTCCAACATTAGGCGTTTTGTATAGTTTTTCTTTTCTCTGGCTGTATAAAATACAATTTCTCTGGCTGTATATCATGATGTTTTAGCTTATCATGAAAAATAATCATTCTAAACAAAAAAATCAACAAACAATGAAAAAACTGCCAATGAAATCGGAAGTTCACTTGGGCACGCAACGGCAACATATTTAGTGTCGGTGATTTGTTTCAGGGACCAATCAGAGACGTTATCAAAAGAAGAAAAAAAGCGCCAGATATGTCGCGCTTCCAAATAGTGAAGGGAAAACACCGATCATGAACTCCGAAAGAAGTATATATGTACTTGTTTGTCAAACTTTTCACAAAAAAAAATTGAAATAGAAAAGTTGTGATTTTATTTTTAACCCTCGCCCTATGGGAGGTCCTAAAACGACCCTCCCTGAGGTTTTTCTTGCATAACTTTTTAGACATGCGGCGCATCTTGTTGAAATTTTCAGTAGGTAAGTATACAACAATTATACATATTCTGTAAACACGTCATTGAAATTGGTGGAGAAATTTGGGAAATAATGATGTTTTATTGACGTCATGTTGGTGGAAAAACGATAAATGTTTGAAAAATCGTATAAAACAAAGTTTTGAAGCAAATTGCAAACGCAATTAAGCAAAGATATAAAATTTAATTATCTTTAAAATGGCAATCTCGGATGTTCGAAATTTGGGGTTTTGATCCCCGAAATGAACAAAAACTGATTTTTTGGAAAATCACCACAAAATCAAAATTTTCAAAGATGTTTAAAAAAAAAAACGGAAAATATGTGCGAGCACTGAGTATGGACAATATTCAAACCAAATTTAAAAGAAATATCTCTATTTTTGACTGAGTGATGGCTCCCTAAGTGTAAGAAATTCATGACGTCATTTTTTAATAACTTTTTTGGATTTGTTTAACAGATACGAATAAATAATTACCTTTTCTGTATTTTTGAGACAAAACTGGTCTACAAACATGCCTTTTTATTTACATTTATCAATTTCTCATTTTTAGGTTTTCTGGCAGAGCAAAATCGCTGTTCTGGACGTGGTCGATCGAGGTCATTCACTTGACCTGGAAGGTCACTCGTTGACCCGAAACCTAAATTTTTTATACCGTTAGATTTCAAACATGACAGGCAACATGTTGGTTCTTACTGCGTTGCTCTATGTTGCTTGGTTTGGAAGTTAACAGGGGGAGTCTTTTTAGGAGCCCCCCCCCCCCCGTAGGGCGAAGGTGAAAAAAGCTCCCGTAAAGCGAGGGTTAAATTGAGACTCGATCAATTTATACCATACACGATTCATAAGAAAATGCAGGAAAGTAGATCAAAATGTGAATATTTCCCTTAATTCAAATTCAAATTTGACCTTATGTGACCTGACCAAGCGTGTCGCCGTAGGGGGACGGGGAACACCGCCCCTCCCCCTGTCGTCAGACTGGGGGATTGTCCCCCCCCCCCAGTTTTGGAGGCATAATCCATACTTTGTTCGGAAATATTGCAGGTCTCAATATCATAAAAAGCATTAAGGAAAAAGTATCAGTGTAATGGAAGAATTTAAGGGATCAGGACAATATTTGTATTTTCTTGAGGGAAGTTGACAGGAATTTTAATTAAATTTCGATAGCAGAAAAACTGGCATATTATGGCGTTAATGTGCCCTATTTGATGTTTAAGCACAATTTGTGCTTGCTGAAAGGAAACGCCGGCAGATAGTTTTATGACATGAACGTTTTTTGTGCGCATGTTTTCAGTCATTTCGACCGAATAGCTGCAAAGTCCAAAGAAATAAGCTTCTGAAAACCATGGCTACGGTCGGGCCGGTCATACGTATATCTCCCTTGTTGACGGAAGACCTCGCTCCGCTCGGTAATCAAACTGTTTTTGCCGGGTTCTGACCTCGGAAATCTATCCATTCAAAAGCTTCGGACTAAATTTATAAAAATAAAATATGCAAGCAAATTGCGTTCAAGTTCTGCCCAAATGCGTTCGAAGTTTGCAAACCGAGGTAGTTTTCGGATTACTTCATCCATTACTCCCAAGTACATGAATTACTTCATCCGCATCCGTCTCGGCCAGCCGTCCACAAACGACTACCTCGTATAACGAGCCGGCAGCAGTCACCGGTTCCGGGGCGATCCGTCCTCCTGGTACAGTTACGGGCACCCCGGGTCGGTCAGCATGCAGAACAGCGAGATGCGCTGAGCTTATGAAGTAGATAGAAAAACGCCAGTGACGTTGCCTTGCATCGCACCACCAACCTCCTAAATATCTATCAAACCCTGACCCTGACCCCATGACCATTGAGTCAGTGTCTCCTGAAAGCAAAACAGAAAGCCAGTCCAGTGGCAGCCGGGTGGCGCATACAATTTATTATATTCACGGCATATTAAGAATAATTAGAATTGCACTCTATTGCGATCATGGATCTACGGAAATTTGCATCACATAGTGCGACCCTACATCCCACTAACATGCCAAATTTCGCGGTTTTGACTGCAAGGTGCGCGGAGTTATTAAGCAATCGGGTGATATCCGAAAGGCCAGACGGACACCTATAAGTGGCTGCCACTTCTTATAATTAGTATGAAATAGCTCTCTATGTAACACGAATAATTGTAATATGTATCCCAAACAGCGATGAGCGAATCGCCTGGCAGTGCCTATCGAATATAAAGTTTGAACAATCAGCCATGAATATTTCCGAAGAAGTTATTATTTTTCACCTATCACCTGTTATAGTTATAAACAATTGTGGTCCGCTTGCTCTGTAATGCGAATGTAACCAAGTTCCCGTATCCCGTATCCCGTTGCCGTAGTCCGTTCTCCGTTCCCGTAGCCCTTAGTCCGTAGCCCGTAGCCCGTAGCCCGTAGCCCGTAGCCCGTAGCCCGTTCCCGTATCCTGTTCGTGCATCTCGTATCCCGTTCCTGAATCTCGTATCCCGAATCCTGTAGCCCGTAGCCCGTAACCCGTAGCCCATAGCCCATAGCCCATAGCCCGTATCCCGTATCCCGTATCCCGAATCCCGAATCCCGAATCCCGAATCCCGAATCCCGAATCCCGAATCCCGAATCCCGAATCCCTTTGCCCGTAGCCCGTAGCCCGTTCGTGAATCCCGTATCCCGTTCCTGAATCCCGTATCCCGTAGCCCGTAGCCCGTATCCCGTAGCCCATAGCCCATAGCCCATAGCCCATAGCCCATAGCCCATAGCCCATAGCCCATAGCCCGTAGCTCGTAGCCCGTAGCCCGTAGCCCGTTCCCGTAACCCGTTCTCGAATCCCGTTCCCGTACCTTACTCGTTCCGAACATCACCAATCTAGTGTAGGCTTTACAATAAAGAGTTCGGATTTTAAATATGCGTCAATTTGGTATCCGCCGACGGAGGTTCGTTTTTTGCTTAGCTTGCTTTTCACTATGGCAAGATTTTGCCGACGCAAATTGCTCCGATGACTAAATAAGTTGATGTAATGTTGTATTACGCCGAATAAAATAAGGGTCGAAAGCGTTGTATTAACTCTGGCATTATAACCTTAATGTTTTTTCAATATGAATAAAGTTTGGGTGGTTATTGGACATAATTGATTGCGCTTTGCAGCTGTATATCTTTGTATCGTTTATCACCCTCCTGTGTTGACGATATGGCGGTGTGATTAAATACGTATTCTAAAATGGTCACTCTATATCTTCCAGGCCGATTTAAGCTATTAAAAATTTATCAAAAAGCTTCGGTTTTCATGCATAATAAAGCCGGTACCTTCGTCTGCAAATTTACGTTTGTTTCAGCTCTTCAAGTCTCATAGGTTCGGAGCACTAAATTAAATCGTGAAGGACGACATAAAAGCGTGATTTAAGTTTGTGAAGCAATTAACTTTGCACGCGCTACGCACCGCTCGCCGAACCACATTACATACGCCAGCCCGTGAATTGTTCTACACGCTTGTGTTTGTCGCATGCCGATCGGACGCATATTCTCCGAGATATAGTGCTGGGATTGCAGCGTGTTTTGCAATTTTTCGAATTTTTCACATTTTTCACACACTTCGCCCCGGGTTTTCCACGTGTTAAGCCAATGGAGAAAAGGTCGCTTTTGTAGCTCGCGCCACCCTAGCGAGCCCGTTTCTTGACACAGCACGCCGTTAAAATGTCACCTGGATCGTGTGAAAATTTCATCCATCTTCTCGCAATAGTTTAGGCTGCACAGCTGAGCAAAGAACAAAACTGCAAAATGGCCACATACATACATGCATACATACATACACACGCACTTTACTCAAATAGTAATATAGACAAGTGTGACCCGCTTGCTCCGCAATGCGAAGGTAACCAAGTCCCCGTATCCCGTATCCCGTTGCCGTAGTCCGTTCCCCGTAGCCCGTAACCAGTAGCCAGTAGCCAGTAGCCCGTAGCCCGTAGCCCGTAGCCCGTAGCCCGTAGCCCGTAGCCCGTAGCCCGTAGCCCGTAGCCCGTAGCCCGTAGCCCGTAGCCCGTAGCCCGTATCCCGTAGCCCGTAGCCCGTAGCCCGTAGCCCGTAGCCCGTAGCCCGTAGCCCGTAGCCCGTAGCCCGTAGCCCGTAGCCCGTAGCCCGTAGCCCGTAGCCCGTAGCCCGTAGCCCGTAGCCCGTTGCCCGTAGCCCGTAGCCCGTAGCCCGTAGCCCGTAGCCCGTAGCCCGTAGCCCGTAGCCCGTAGCCCGTAGCCCGTAGCCCGTAGCCCGTAGCCCGTAGCCCGTAGCCCGTAGCCCGTAGCCCGTAGCCCGTAGCCCGTAGCCCGTAGCCCGTAGCCCGTAGCCCGTAGCCCGTAGCCCGTAGCCCGTTCGTGAATCCCGTATCCCGTTCCTGAATCCCGTATCCCGAATCATGTAGCCCGTAGCCCGTAGCCCGTAGCCCGTAGCCCGTAGCCCGTAGCCCGTAGCCCGTAGCCCGTAGCCCGTAGCCCGTAGCCCGTAGCCCGTAGCCCGTAGCCCGTAGCCCGTAGCCCGTAGCCCGTAGCCCGTAGCCCGTAGCCCGTAGCCCGTAGCCCGTAGCCCGTAGCCCGTAGCCCGTAGCCCGTAGCCCGTAGCCCGTAGCCCGTAGCCCGTAGCCCGTAGCCCGTAGCCCGTAGCCCGTAGCCCGTAGCCCGTAGCCCGTAGCCCGTAGCCCGTAGCCCGTAGCCCGTAGCCCGTAGCCCGTAGCCCGTAGCCCGTAGCCCGTAGCCCGTAGCCCGTAGCCCGTAGCCCGTAGCCCGTAGCCCGTAGCCCGTAGCCCGTAGCCCATAGCCCATAGCCCATAGCTCGTAGCCCGTAGCCCGTAGCCCGTAGCCCGTAGCCCGTAGCCCGTAGCCCGTAGCCCGTAGCCCGTAGCCCGTAGCCCGTAGCCCGTAGCCCGTAGCCCGTAGTCCGTAGTCCGTAGCCCGTAGCCCGTAGCCCGTAGCCCGTAGCCCGTAGCCCGTAGCCCGTAGTCCGTAGCCCGTAGCCCGTAGCCCGTAGCCCGTAGCCCGTAGCCCGTAGCCCGTAGCCCGTAGCCCGTAGCCCGTAGCCCGTAGCCCGTAGCCCGTTCGTGAATCCCGTATCCCGTTCCTGAATCCCGTATCCCGAATCATGTAGCCCGTAGCCCGTAGCCCGTAGCCCGTAGCCCGTAGCCCGTAGCCCGTAGCCCGTAGCCCGTAGCCCGTAGCCCGTAGCCCGTAGCCCGCAGCCAGTTGTGCTGTAACTAACATAGGTGTTAAAAATTATTTTACCGTACAAAAACAGTTTACGGATACGAGTTTTACATCGCTTCACTCCAGTCGAAAGCCAATCAGATCCGGCGACGGATACTACAGTGCCACAACCAATGTCAAGCAACCATGGAATCGCTGCGAAACGAAGGTCATCGATATACGGTACGGCATATATCAATGAACATATACGCTAAGCCAGCCGGGGGTGGAGTTTCACGGGTTTAACGGGTGTATAACGGTGCCATAGGTGTTCCACGGGTATAATAAGTGAGTGCCGGCTATAACGGGGTTATCACGTGTTCCCCAGGGGCACAACGGGTACTACGGGTGTATGTCGGGCACCGTCGGTTTTTGACGGTACTTCGGGGTGTATGACGGGTACAAAAACGTATTATAGGCAGGCACGTAGCCAAGGGGTGGGCGGCGGGGGCGGCCGCCCCCTCCCCCTGGAGGCCAGGAGGGGCCCTTTTTGGCGCGCTGCGCGCGCCGAAAAGGGCCGACGAGACCGCGCGAAGCGCGGTATCAAAGGCTCTTTACTACACGAAGCGTGGTCTTTAGAGAGTTTAGAGGACTTCAGAGGCCCTTTAGGGCCACCAGGGCCCTCTCTGAAAGACCAGAGGGCCCCTTGGACGTTCAAGAGAGCCCTGGGCATGTCAGAGGGCACCCTGCCCAGAACCGAAAGGGCCACTGAGCGGGTCAGAGGGCCCCCTGAGCACGTCGAATGGGCCCCCTGAACACGTCGAATGGGCCCCTAGCCAGCACAGAGGGGCCCTGGGCAGGTTGAGAGGCCCCTGAGCATGTCGACAGGAGGCGACAAAGCGGCCAGCGCAGTCCTTTGACAGGTCATAGGGGCCCCTGAGCAGGTTGGAGGGCCCCTGGACAGACCAGAGGGCCCCTTTGAAGTTAAGAGGGCCCCTGTGCAGTTCAGAGGGGGCCCTGACCAGACCGAAAGGGCCCTAGGTTGGGTCAGAAGGGCCCCTGAACATGCCGAATGAGCCCCTAGCCAGCACAGAAGGGCCCCAAAGCAGGTCGGAGGGGCTCTCGGAGCATGTCGCAAGGCGACAAAGCAGCCATCGCAGTCCCTTGCTAGGTCGGAAGGGCCCCTTAGAAGGTTAAATGCCCCTGGAGAGACCAGAGGGGCCCCTGTAAAGTTAAAAGGGCCCCTGCGCAGATCGGAAGGGCCCCTGCCCAGACCGAAAGGACCCCCTGGGCGGGTAAGAAGAGCCCCTGAACATGCCGAGAAGTGGCCCCTGGCCAGCACGGAGGGGCTCCAGGGCAGGTCGGAGGGCCCATTGAGCATGTCGGTAGGGCAACAAAGCAGCCAGCGCAGGCCGACCAGAAGAGTCGCTGGGCTGATCGGAAGGGCTCCTGGGCAAGTCAGAAAGGGCCCCTGGCTGGACCGAAAGGGGTCCCTGGGGGCCGGTCGGAAGGCCCCCTTGAACATGCCGGATGAGTTCCTAGCCAGACTGGAGGGGCCCCTGGGGCAGGTCGGAGGGGCCCCCTGAGCAGGGGCGGCGGATTGTGGGGGCAGGGTATCCAAAATTCCCCCCAGTCGAAAATCCTGGGGGGCAAAGGGTAGTTTTGCCCCCCCCCCCCCCCAGATTTTAGCTTGCTCAATCTGGGGGCAACATGACCCTTCCCCTCCCCAGGATT
>JAXIVJ010017356.1:0-26381 GCA_036785665.1 Chirona hameri
CTAGGGGCTCATTCGGCATGTTCAGGGGCCCCTTCTGACCCACCTAGGGGCCATTTTGGTCTGGTCAGGGCTCCTCTGACCTGCACAGGGGCCCTCTTAACTTCCCAGGGGCCCTCTGGTCTGTCCAGGGGCCCTCCAACCTGCTCAGGGGCCCTTATGACCTGGCAAAGGACTGCACTGGCCGCTTTGTCGCCCTGTCGACATGCTCAGGGCCTCTCAACCTGCCCAGGGGCCCCTCTGTGCTGTCTAGGGGCCCATTCGACGTGTTCAGGGGGCCCATTCGACGTGCTCAGGGGGCCCTCTGACCCGCGCAGGAGCCCTTTCGGTCTTGCCAGGTGCCCCTCTGACATGCACAGGGCTCTTTTGAACGTCCAAGGGGCCCTCTGGTCTTTCAGAGAGGGCCCTGGTGGCCCTAAAGGGCCTCTGAAGTCCGCTAAACTCTCTAAAGACCACGCTTCGTATAGTAAAGAGTCTATGATACCGCGCTTCGCGCGGTCTCGTCGGCCTTTTCGGCGCGCGCAGCGCGCCGAAAAGGGCCCTCCTGGCCTCTAGGGGGGGGGGGGGCGGCCGCCCCCGCCGCCCTCCCCTTGACTACGTGCCTGCCCCCCGTAGGGCGAAGGTGAAAAAGCTCCCGTAGGTCGAGGGTTAAAATAAAACTTGACATGACATACGCTGCCTCGATTTTGACTTATCCTGAAATGTTTAAGTTATTGACGTTTTGGTGACATACAGTTTCGTGATAAACTCAGTTTATCTGTCAATAAGAGAGTGTTAAATAAGATAATTTTTAAAAGAAATCACATGAATGTTGCTTACAAAAACGTCTGTTTTGATTGGTAAGATTGTATATTTTTTATCGTAGGGCAAAACACTTACTTGTGGTTATTTTTTGCAAATTGTCTTCAAAATTAAAGTTTTACGACCCAAAATCATGAATGTATATTATAAAACTACCCATGTTGATCAGGTAGTCAGTTTGTATGCAATATCATTATTTTGACTGACATGTGACTCTAATGAAGGAGAACTGCATGTTGCCGACTGCCGTTATTGTTTTACCCATTTATTGGATGAATAGAGAGTCATATCATTAACCCCCGGGGTCCTAAAACGCCCCCCCCCCCCCCTGAGGTTTTTCTTGCATAACTTTTTCATATGCGGCGCATTTTGTTGAAATTTGCAGCAGCTGAGTTTACAACAATTATACGTATGAGTAAATTGTATACGTAAATTTGGGAAATAATGACATTTTGATGACGTCATGTTGTTGGAAAAACGATAAATGTTTGAAAAATCGTAGAAAACAAAGTTTTGAAGCAAATTGCAAACGCAATTCAGCACAGACATAAAATGTCATTTTCTTTAAAATGGCAATCTCGGATTTTCAAAATTTGGGGTTTTTGACTCTTAAAATGAACAAAAACTGATTCTTTTGGAAAAAATCACCACAAAATCAAAATTTCAAAGATGTAAAAACAAAACGGAATATATGTGAGAGAACTGAGCATGAATAATACTTAAACCAGTTGTTTTTTTTTGTTGAAAGTTTCGCACAATAATTCTTCGTGAAAACGGTTAATGATTCACCGTAATGCTCTAGTTACTAAAAATTCATGAAGTATGCATTTTTACTTTTTAAATGTCATGCGTAATAGCCCTATATTTGCGCATGATAAGAAATTCCATGAAAATCTAGTGTATGGACACTCGCCTCGCCCAGCGTAACACCGCACTGGCAAAGGGCCATTAATAATTTGCAACGCTGCCTCACATAGAAAATACAAACTTAAGAACATTAGAAGTGACCTGTCAATGCCCACATGTACAATACTTGCATGTCCCTATTATCCTGCGTCCCAATTCTCCCAACTCTGAACTCTCCCTAATAATATTTAATTGCACATGCAAAAGAGGCCACCACAACATAGATAATGTAGGACGTAGATATTTTGCTGGTGGTACCGTCGCGGCCTGAACTTCATCCCGACCTGCATAAAATCGCTGCGTAATGCTTACGTTCGCGGTGAATTGTGTCGCTCCGCGGAAACGCAAGTCGCGAAATGTGCTATTAACTGACAGACGATAGCAGGTGAAATTCACCGGGGTGGATATTTTATCATCGAACAGTGAAATGCGATACGCAATAGTGGATACTGGATAGCAACTGGAGTATCCATCAAAACGAATAGTTTACGAAAGATTAGGACAAAGTTTAAGATAGCCGTCGGGCACCCATTCGATGCCTCGATGAATCTGGGATCTGTGATGAAGGAAACTTCGTTTCCGATTGGTAGCGACATAGCCGTAAACTGCTGGCTGACGGACAAGTGCGTTAATCGTCCTAATTTATCCCCAGAAATTAAACGACTTAAAATGTCAGTGAAGTCGAGCTCCAGATGCCCAGGATTGAATCCACGGACCGTTTTTTTTTAATCTGCCTACATGGCTCAGGACCGATACTTCCTGTAAATAAAAAAGTTAGACATTTCATGAAGTGCTTGTATATGGGCCATTTTTATCCCCGAACTGTCTGTTTGAACGACTCTCACATCCGTCCTAGTAAATGTCATCAAATGACATATAACATCCTTATAAACACACCTTGTGTCATTTCAGTGTCGCAACACTCATCCTATCATTGAAACGACTTCTAATGTGATAGAAAATAATAACATCTGTATACATGTTACGTTGCATTATATACCTATCATAATTGGCTTTTAACAGTGAATAATGGAATGAATTCGTGTTAAAGATATCGTTACGTAGCTGAACGCCAAGCATTGCACTTCGATGATAAAATAGCCATCAGTCTGAATATAATCAAATGCCGTGACAGGGCACCTTGAAAAGTGTCCATTCAATAATATGATGTCCATGGATGTGTTGTATGTGATGTTCATGGCCAACATCAGGCACGTAGCCAGGATTTCGTCCAGGGGAGGGGAGGCGGCGCCTGGAAAGGCCCCCTTTCCCGAGCGTTGAAAGGGCCCTCTTCCCAAGCGTTGAAAGGGTCAAACAAAACGGATGAAAAGGCACGTTACAAGGATGGAGAATGCAGTATGACAGGTATGGCATGGGCCATACCAACATTTAGGTGCTGAATATGAACTTCGGAACCAGCGACACTGGTTTTGAATCAGCTATATCCAACTTCGAATATTGTTTAGGCTCAAGACCTGGAACGCTTAAATAAATTGCAAAAAAAAGAACTCTAAAAAATTGAAAATTTTTGAGTCTTATGCCCTGGATATGCATTCTCATCAATGCGTCGCATTGCGTATGGTACGGACCTCTAAAAATGTTATTGTGCGTTTAAAAGTGCGGAAAAAAGGTGCTAAAGCGATCTATTTTGCTCAATTATATAGGAAAGTGACAACAAAACACATAAATGTGCCGAGAAACGGTACGATCTGTTTTCTTCTAATCCGCATATAATTGAATTTATAGTTAAATTGCGCCGCGGAGTGGCGCGAAAGTTTTGAGTTTTATTCCCTGGACAACAACATTCTTACTGTTGAAAGGCCCAAGGTCCCTTCAGATCGTCTAGGGGCCCCTCCGACCTTTTCAACGCTCTTCCGACCTGTTCAGGGACTCATCTGGGATCCGCGAAAATACATGATGTGGAGTGGGTGATATAAATTAAATACAATACAAAGAGAACTTACTCCACAATAAAAAGATTAAAATCGGAGCTTTCGGGTATATTGTAACACTCTTCGTTAGCTCGTCTTAAAGACAAGAAATGACCTGTTACCGAATACCTCTTAATCGCTGACGAAGGGTGTTACAATATATCCGAAAGCTCCGATTTGAATCTTTTTCTTGTGGAGTAAGTCCTGTTTGCATTTAATCTTCATCTGCGATCTCTACGTGCTTTGGGCCCTTCCGGTCTGACCAGGGACTCCTCTGACCTTCCAAGAAGCCCATCTTGTGTGTCAAGGGGCCCATTCGGCCTGTTCAGAGGTCCTTCCGACCTGGCCAGGGACTGAACTGGCTGCTTTGTCGCCCTGCCGACATGCTCAGGGGCCCCTCAGACCTGTCCAGGGGCCCCTCCAGTCTGGCTAGGAACTTATCCGGCATGTTCAAGGGCCGTTCCGACCGGCCCAGGGACCCTTCCAGTTTAGCCAAGGGTCCTTCTGACTTGCCCAGGAGCCCCTCTGATCTGCCCAGCGACTCTTCTGGTCGGACTGCGCTGGCTGCTTTGTCGCCCTGCCGACATGCTCAAGGGGCCCTCCGACCTGCCCTAGGGCCCTTCCATGCTGGCTAGGCGCAAATTCGGCATGTTCAGGGGCCCTGCTTACCCGCCCAAGAGCCCTTTCGGTCTGGTCAGGGGCCCCTCCGATCTGCACAGGGACCCTTTGAACTTTACAGGGGCCCTCCGATCTTAACAGGGGCCCTCCAGCCTTATAAGGGGCCCTTCTGAACTGGCAAGGAACTGTGCTGGCTGCTTTGTCGCCTTGCCACATGCTCCGAGGTTCCTCCGACCTGTCCTGGGGGCCCTCCGTGCTGACTAGGAGCCCATTCGGCATGTTCAAAGGCCCTTCTGACCCACCCAGATGCCCTTTCGGTCTGGTCAGGGGGCCCTCTGACCTGCACAGGGGCCCTTTGAACTTCCCAGGGGTCCAGGGGCCTTCCAGCCGGCTCAGCGGCCCTTACGACCTGACAAGGGACTGCGCTGGCTGCTTTGTCGCCCTGCCGACATGATTAGGGGCCTCTCGACCTGCCCAGGGGCCCCTCTGTGCTGGCTAGGGGCCCATTCGACGTGTTCAGGGGGCCCTCTGACCCCCGCAGGGGCCCTTTCGGTCTGGTCAGGAGCCCCTCTGACATGGACAGGACTCTTTTGAACGTCCAAGAAGCCCTCTGGTCCTTCAGATAGCCCTGAAGTGCTCTAAACTCTCAAAAGACCACGCTTCGCATGGTAAAGAGTCCATGATACCGCGCTTCGCGCGGACTCGTCAGGCCCTTTTCGGCGCGCGCAGCGCGCCGAAAAGGGCCCCCTGGCCTCCGGGGGGGGGGGGCCTCCGCCGCCCCACCCCTTGGCTACGTGCCTGGCCAACATGCCACGACTGTAAGTGGTTGAGAAAAGTATGTTAAGCTCCATAGAGCTCCACACATATTTTTATCACCAATTTCTATTATATGTTTCAAAAATCCATAATAAATTAGAAAATCTTGATGAGAGTCTTAATACCGGGTCGATTATGCCATCCAGCCAATCAACCAGGCAGCAAGAATAAATATAATACTGACTTCAGGATTGCGCAAAATTGGAACGAGCAACAGGGATTATTCCCTAACTCTATAATATTTACGGAATTTCGGCTGTTTTCGCCTGAAAATGCGGCCGACTGCGCCATAATAATGTGCTGTTTATTGCTCAGTTGTAGCATAAAATGCATGCAGTTGTAACTGGTGGCAAGCGATTCAAAATATCATCCAAAATGTAGCTGTCAGGGAAGAAGCCACATGTTTACGCCTCGGTTTATTTTATGATACATTGACAGACAGGACACAAGAACATTCAGATAAATACATACACACACCTTCAAGGACAATGACAAGACGTACGAGACGTACACGTAAAGACTACCAGGAGACAGCAATGCTGAATGTGCATCGCTGTGACCAGCAACAAACACATTTAAACCAACACTGAGACTCGGGCCAAAAGATGGTTTATCGTGCTCGCAATTCAGCTATACGAGAATCGGATCCTTTTAGACCGGCGACCCGTAGCTGGTGGCCGGGCTGCGAGAGCCGCTGCCGGGAACTCCGTAGCCGCTGCTGGGGGCGGCCGCGCCGTACTGGCCGTTCTGGCTGTCCTCGGGGAACTGCGCCTCACCCTCGTACTGGACGTCAGCCACGAAGCCGGAGTCGCCCTCCACGTAGTAGGTGACGGTCTGGATGCGGGTGTCGGGCAGCAGCAAGCGGTACTGGCCCTCCACGCGGCGGCCGTCCGACTCCTCCTTGTGGCCGTAGTCGTTGCCCTGGTCGTCCTGCACCTGGTACTCGAACGAGTACGGCTGCGGCGGGAATTCCTCCTTACCGGCACCGTAGCTGTTCTGCTGGCTTCCGTAGCTCTGGGAGGCGCTATCCTGGGGAGCTCCGTAACTCTGGGAGGCGCTAGCCTGGGGAGCTCCGTAGCTCTGGGAAGCGCTAGCCTGGGGAGCTCCGTAGCTCTGGGAAGCACTAGCCTGGGGAGCTCCGTAGCTCTGGGATGTGCTAGCCTGGGGAGCTCCGTAGCTCTGGGAAGCACTAGCCTGGGGAGCTCTGTAGCTCTGTGAGGCTCCGCCGTTTTTCTGGGGAGCTCCGTAGCTCTGGGAAGCGCTAGCCTGGGGAGCTCCGTAGCTCTGGGAAGTGCTAGCCTGGGGAGCTCCGTAGCTCTGGGAAGTGCTAGCCTGGGGGGCTCCGTAGCTCTGGGAAGTGCTAGCCTGGGGAGCTCCGTAGCTCTGGGAATCGCTAGCCTGGGGAGCTACGTAGCTCTGGGAAGTTACACCGTTACTCTGGGAAGCTCCGTAACCCTGGCTGGGACCTGATCTGCCACTTGGTCTGTCGGCAGAGACGGCCACCGCCAGCAGGAGAGTCGCCACGAACACCTGGCGGACAGAATAAGTTAATATAGGTGGCGCTTCTGTCGCTTAATTGGAAATAGCGAGACCAGCTATTGAGGCTGCAGTGTGAGCGAAGGGAATAGCACGGGCAGGGGCGTAACCACCTTCCGACAGTAGGGGGGACGGGGACGGAGGCACTTCGAAGTCGATTTTTGCCATGCAACGCCAATATGCGTAATGTTAAAATATGAAAATGTTTGGGGGGACGCCCATGTAACTTACTGCTTTGAGCAACCAACTGTGCATTGGATTTCTATAATTCGCATGTCTTGTATGCGCCATCTATGTTTTTGCGTGTAACGTTTCCCGAAGAAAGCTTTGCAGTCACTAACCTTCATGTTTATCAGTACCGAGCTGTACTGTGCGGGAGGAGGCTGTGGATGAGACTGATGCGGTGCTGACCGGCTGCTGCCGTTATATATAGGTCCGACCCGGCCCGGTCAGTCACGACCTGCCCGCTATCCGGGCAGCCAAACGACCCTGGTAGCCAGTGCGGCCGTGAAGATATCAAGATATTATGACCTCCCGTGTGACACGCTCTTTCCGCCCCCTCGTGGCGACTGCGCTGTTAAAGACGACGGGGGCGAGGCGAGGTATACGTCTTAACCCTATTAGTGGCAGGGGAGGGCAGATTCTGCCCACCCCTCAGGTTTTTCGCAGATATCTCCGGAACAGCTGGGAGCAGACCCATGGAATTTTGGAACTTTACCTAGAATTGATTTCCGCATATGGGGTCAAAATTTTGAGTTCCTAACCTTCACAGAGGCGGTTCCAAGCCCCGTTTTTTTTTTGTCGGCGACATTTGACGGTAATACGGAGATGCGATCTTCACGGCTTCTTCTTAACTGCCTGAAGTATAAAGGAGTTACATAGGTGTACGGCGATTGAAACAAGTGCAAATTAGTTGATTTTAGTGAACTGTAATAAATATTGCACGGCAGAGGCGGTGGTTTCAAGGACTTGAAAGGGGGAGGTTTACAGGAAGTTTTTTTATATATTTTGCCTCCGTTTTTCGCTAACCTGGCACCGCCTATGGATAAAAATATGTTTAATAACTGCTGTGTCTGATGTCACAATAACGTACAATTTCATGTATAAAAAAACGGTTTTATTAAAGATTTATTTCACCCCATATTTAGTGACCTGCAAACGCCTATGATTTTTGCATTTTAAAAAGTCACCGTCATATATCAATCCCCAATTCAATATTTATCAAGTCCCATTAGCTGCGCTCAAATCGGTTGATAAGCATGGCAGCTGTGGTGGATCAAATATGCCTCTAATTTGTTAGTTTTTGCCCCCTATGGACCCCCTATCAAAGATTTAGGAAATATATTTTTATAAATGTAGATCGTGTTGAGGGGAATCGAACACCGTTTCATTTTTACAAATCGGATGGGTGGATCTCGAGATCTCCGGGGAGGGCGAATCCCCCCCCCCCCCCCCCCCCTCCCCCCTGCCACTAATACCAGGAGCTACTAATGCCAGGAACCTGCTACTAGAATAGGGTTAAGAAAGTGTCACCTCATACATTGTGTAGGTGGCAAGATCATCCGTTCGTCCCGTTTTATCATAGGCCGCGATTTGAAGGCATTTTCCGGTTGTTATTGTTTTCTTCCTGTTGTGTCGATATGGTGAGATATCAGCATATGCGTATATACGTAGCCGGTAGTATCAAAATATAAATGGTCGTTGGTCACGTTTATGCCCTAGAGGAAACAAATTGACGAATGTTGCCTTGGTATTGACAATATTGCATGCCATAAAACACAAATAGCATGTTGCTTCTTACGGCAGAGCTAACATAATATGTCATTATATGTCACATCCATATTTCTCTGTTGAGATATTGCAATTGTAAAAGCAATATCGACTTACGACCTACATCACATATTTTATGACTATTTTGAGTGATAGCTCAATGCTCAATGCTTTCAGCAGTGGCATACTGATCGTACTATAAGCTACGAAATTCGCCTGATTTTCGTATCGCACAATGCACGGCGTTTAATCAGAAATAATGTGTTGTTTCAACATAAACATTTTACCATGAACATTTGAGCATCACGTCCCACGATATATTTCATTTTCAAACCTGAAACGAATAATCCACCTCCAAAAATTCCGGAAGTTCATTTAAATAATATGAATAACATCATCATCATCACGCTTATTATTCATTACATGCGCTATAAGACACGCTACTTTCCGACATGGTACAAAAGCACTAATTGCGCTTAAATGAGCGTACCACGTCTGGGATCTGGACATAACAAAATTCCGCTTAACTCCAGCCGCCGCCGCGGCGCGAGGCGCCCAACACTCCGCGATGTGAACGTTACCAGCCGCCGGTCAACTCGCCACGCAGAGAGACTGCAGCGAGACTGGATCGTCGAAATCCCTCTGCCTTGCGGCTTTCATAAGGATTATAGCAGTACAAATATTGCTTTTAATGACGCGGTGTAAAAATGTGCTGTATTTCGTTACAAGTCTTCGTTGAACACTCACGCTGTTCATTTGTTTTAATTTCGTTCGTCGACAGTGGCACAAACTTAAAGCCAAATTCATTGAGTTTACATCATAGTTACGAAATGTGCTGCATAACCTTTTATTTTTGGTAAGTTTAATACAAAAGCATCATCAAATGATCACATAAAGCTTATACAATCTTCGGCCTGAGTGATGGCAACGAACAACTCAGCTGATCGTAAAAGCATTTATGCCAAAAAATTATCCATATTTATTTTGCAATCGAATAGGTAAAAACATTCCCTTCAGCAGAGCTAACCGTGCTAACTTCTTTGGGTAATTGAGTGCAATCTTGTTGTAAGCTTACCATAAAGGCAACACAGACTATTTGTGTCGAAGATTGTGGGGACCCACAGTATTTTATCGTGATTACAGTTATGTGCCAGCTACGAAAACGATGTTAATGTTTTTGTCTCAATATTTTGGCGGGTAAGAAAATAATTGCAGTCAAACAAATCGTGTCAAGAGCACTGGTTTACTGCGATTCTAGGTAACCGGCTTTGTTGATTATTAATCCACTAGGAACTAAATCTGCGAGGTCTTGAAATTTTGTAGTACTATGTTTTCATCATTAACCTCACGAAAGCAAACCATTTGACCCTTCTGGCTCTGCCAATGTTCCTGCGCTTGGCAGCGCCACTGTTGTCACGGTGGGCGCATTTAAAGATAAATTATTACCTTCTCCCACAAAAATGAAGTTATTACTTGAAATTGACAGACGATGCCAAAATATATTGTACATTTATCACATTTTCATTAAAACTTTCCTACCGAAAGATATTTCAAGTTAAAGGTGATACGCGTTCCACACTTAACGACCGGTACTTGCAAGTACTTTTGGTCCTCATCGAACTGCGGGCTTTTCCCGTATTGCTTTTTTGCGCAATGGAGTGGAAAATATATTTTGCGTTCTGCGTGTTGTGATTATATGCCCGACGATCCTCTACAATTACTAGCCATTGAATAAAAAGGTAACCAAATTAGCAGTTAACTGATGCATATAACGGCGGCCTAGTTAGTGGTTGTGGCCCTCAATTTTTGACAATTGCTTCAGTTATTTTCAAGATTATGAGTTTGGTATAGTTTTCTCTGCTGTATATAACACTATGCTTTATATTATCATGAAAAATAATTATTCTTTTCCCAAAAATTAACAAACAATACAAAATGGAAATTAAATCGGAAGCTCATCGATGCACATCGACGGCGACCTATTTAGTGTCGGTGATTTGTTTAGAGGTAATTCAACAACATTGAACAGACTGATACAAAAGCGCCAGGATGTGTCGCGTGTCAATAGTGGAGGGAAAATACCGATCATGAACTCCTTAAGAAGTATATGCACTTGCTTTTTAATTTGTCCAAACTTCCAACTTTTAATTAGGGTATAATTGTATTTAATTTTTAAATTTAGATCACATCATTTAACCCTCGCCCTACGGGAGCTTTTTCACCTTCGCCCTACGGGGGGGCCTGACAGCCCCCTGTTAACTTCCAAACCCAGCAACTTAGAGCAATGCGGTAAGAACCAGCATGTTGCCTGTCATGCTAGTGATGTTATTTAAAACGACGCAGACAATACAATTATGGTCACATCATTTACGGCATTTACGTATATACGGAGCCGGTAGTACCAAAATATAAGTGGTCATTGGTCACGTTTATGCCCTAGAGGAAAAAAATGACGAATGTTGCCTTGGTATTGACCATTTTGCATGCTATAAAACACAAGGTAACCAAACAGAGTGAAGAGAGACAAGTTTCGCACATGTTCTTGCCACTGTGAACTGTAATATGTGCAAGTTTCGTAGATCTAAATTGATTTATCTTCGTCTTATTGACCTTATCTTCGTCGAAAAATAGTCATCGGCCATCATCGAAAAGCGGGATGGCCGTCCAGGTTCTGTTCGGCTGCTGCTATCAGCGCGCACGAGCTCTTTTGTCGAATTGCTATTGGCCGACGCTAACAATATGCTAGCAGTTTAATCGATAGTTGCAGTGGCGTCGGAACGGTTCTGGGCAAACTTCAATTTCACTCCTCAGTCCAAATGATGTTGACGGGGGGGGGGGGGGGGGAGTCGGATCGTCACAGCACCATCGTATTGTATATAGTGTAAATTGGTGTTCGCTCAGGGGGCAGGGGCATGGCCCCGCCCCCCCCCCCCCTTGGTCCCTGATCGCGGCTATATGATCTTATATACCAGGTCAGGGTCACAAACGGACGACGGTCACTATGTGCAAAATATATACGAAAGTCATGCAACGTATGTTTTATGGGTTATTTTACACGTATAATTTTATAGTAGCAGCCATTTTCACAACCTAACCTCATATAAGGTCAAGGTCAGGTCACATAACATCAAAATTTGAAATGGATTAAGCTGAATAAAAAGGCATGTTTCTAGACCAGTTGTGTCTCAGAAATACAACGGTGGCATTTATTTGTATGTATCTTGTCGCTAAAAGCAAAAAAAACGCAACTTAAAAAATTACGTCATGAGTGACTTATACTTAGGGAGCCATCACCTTCGCCGTGCCGTGGGTGGGGATGGGGGAAGGGGGCGTCTCGACGCTCCCCCTTAAACTCGGCTCCTATTGGACGTAGACAAAAACCAAGAAGAAAAAATGGTCCAAAGCTCTTCAAAAATAATTTTGAAACTATTCCATTCATTTTTTGACTCAAGTCAATATTGAGGTCACCAGAGGTCATCAAAGGTCATAGGACTTTGCTCCAGAAACCCCCAAATATCTTGGGAACTTTGCTAGCTAGAAACAAATGGGAAAAAATCGAAAGCTGCTGAATAATGCAATCGCCAAAGTGTCCTCCAATTTTAGCTTAGGTCAATAGTTTAGGCTCCAGAGGTAATCAAATGTCAAAAATGTTATTTTTGTCAAACCTGTTCTTCGAAAATAACCTTTTACCGAATTAAGATAAGGAAATAATGGTGACGCCATCGTGTTTGTCTCGTCAAGGCACTTCAAATAATATTCATGTTGACCAGGTTAGGTCAACCGAGAAATTTGACCCCAGGCCAAGGTCAAGTGGTGACCCAAGTTGGTCATGTTGCGTATTGGGAGACGTGTCTCGACGAGACAAACACATTGGTGCCGGTTTCACTTCTCTATCTCCATTCGGTCGAGATTGATTGACACAAAGTGTTGGTGGCCTCGGATGACCTCAGCTGACCCTGTAGGGGTTACTGAACAAAAATTGCACCTGGATCATCAATAATGGCCTATGATAATATAATCCAGACGGAATTGGACTAATGTCATGCATATCTAGGGGCGGATCCATAAAATATCCAAGGGGGTCATCAATTTCAGTGGTGCTCCTACCTATACCCAAATCTGAAAACTCAACGGATTTGGTCCAATATATGTTGAGGGTGCCCCTGTTTCAGCGATTTGTTTATTGACAAAACGTTGGCTATAGGTATTTGCGATGTCAGTCGTACCCTTGCTATCATTTAAAGTGCCATGAGTTGTGCTAAAATATATAATGTGTACAGTCAGGGGCGGCCCCAGACTGCTGATGAAGAATTGACCAAGATGGTAGTCGAGGTTCGTGACCAAGGGGTAGAATAGCACATCTCATGAAGGTGGTAGCCGTTTTTACGAGCAGTAAATCTTATGCATGCGATCAGGGCTACGGAGTCGACATAATTTTAGCAACTCCGACACCGACCCCTACTCCAGCCTGAAAAAAATCGACTCAGACTCCGACTCCGACTCCAACTCCGACTCCGGCCTATATCCGTTATCCAACCGCATACTAGAAAGCAATATCTGCAATGCAATCTATTTTTTGTTTGTCTTTATTCTAAACAGTATGGAGAACAATGCTACGCCGCCCGAGCACGGGCGCAGCGTGCCGGCCGCGCGTCCAGCCCAGTCGCGCTCGCCTGCAGGCGGCGGAACCCGCGAAACAGGCTCCGAGCGGCGAGCGCAGCCAGCCGCCGCCGGCCCAGCTCGCAGCAGCTGGGCTTCAGCCCCAGCTTGCTCCAACTCGTCTTCGCTGGAGCCGCTGCTGCTCCCGGATCCTGCGCTGTCTTGCAGCTGCCCAGTCAGTGCGCCGCTCTCCGCCGCCTCGCCTCCGGCAACCAAGTCTACCAGTCAAGGTAGTGGATTTCCAAAAAGCATTGGGGTTGCTCAAGGGCATCGCGCCATGCCCCAAGGCCCTAAACGACTGAAATCGACCGATCACTTCTGATTTTTAAGGAAATCTAAACTACCTTTAAAAGGTCAAGTTTGTTTTAAACATAGTTAAATGCACAAGCGAGCTAGATCCTTTGTGCTAATGCCACAGCCACTGGACAGTGTTTGGATAAGCACTTCAAAACTCATGGGACGTAATCAGGCCTACGACCCTGCTATCTCAGTATTGTGACCTTCCCATCATAAGTCAACGAGAAAATATACAAATGTTTTCGTATCAGAGGATACGCATTAGATAAAACTAATTATTTTAAGATTATGTTATTATAGCTTATTTTTGATGACCCAAGAACAATTATTGCTCAGTGACCCTCACAAGATCGAGTGAGGTCATCTGAGGTGACCAGCACTTATTTGTCAATAACTCTTGGTAACATAAAATGAAGATAAGAACGTGAGACCGGCACCACTGTGTATGTCTGGTCGAGACGCGTCCGACATTGTGCAGCACGACATACCTAGTTCACATGACATTAAACTACCTTGACCTGAGATAACATTTTGAAGTTAACTTAGGTAACCTGGTCACCATGGTATGATTCAAATTTCCTTGACGAAACGAGCACAATGAAGTTAAAATGAGCGTCGTGTGACCATAAGAGTCGGTGCGTCCAAAACCCCAATTACCATCAGATGACGTTAAAATTATTGCCCTATCTTCATCAGGCGTAAATCTATCGCTAGATGAGGAAACTATAGGTTTCATTTTCCACTCATTTTTTCGAAAGGTGTGTACAGTTAATGTTCCTAGGCCGACAATTATTCTACCGACCAAAGTAATCGCCGATTGCCAAAAAGTCGACTCCGGCTCCGGGCTGGAGTCGGAGTCGGTAATATTTTAACGACTCCGACTCCGACGCCGACTCCGCAGCCCTGCATGCGATAGCAGTGCATAATATTGCTTTGTGTCTCGTGCGGACTTCAAAAATGTTCTGGAACTAAAAAAAATAGGCAGGATTTTGCGAAGGGAGGGGTTGAAGAAAATTTGTCGCAGAAACTGCACTTAAACTTAACTACCAATGGTATTTACGCAAAATGAATACGCATACAACTATTATTGCGCCGCGAAGCGGCGCCAAAATTTGAGGTTTTGAGCGGGCTGGAGAACTAATTTGTGCTATTGGAACCAGGATGCAGAGTCAAAACGAGAACATATGTATGGAGCTAAAGGTGGGGTCAAAAGACATGTTGCCCTCCCCCATTTAAGGCCAAATGTGTCCTCCCCCTACGGCCGCCAGTAAGTACAGTCTATATTAGATCCTTTTGCACTGGGAAAAGAACAATGAATGATTTGCGCCGCGTAGCGGCTCGATTTTCGTGGATTTTTTTAATACAAAATTGGGGGGATTTTTGTAAAAAATTGTTTGCTTTATTTTTGGTGGTGCCCCTGGTGCTCCGGCGCAATGGTGCCCCTGCACGGCCAAGGGGGGGGGGATTACGATCACCGTGACCCCTCCCCCTGGATCCGCCACTGTGCATATCCTCGGAATAGGAAGCATTTGAATATTTCCCCATTGACTTATATTGGGGAGGTCACGAAATTGACCCGACCTTAGGTCACCGATATAAAAAAATCCCGAGATAAACGAATTGTAGGTACCTATAACCCGTATGAAATTCTGTAAGTTTGAAACTGAACCGTCAAAAACTGCAGCTGTGGTACGACCGCAATTTGTTTTGGAGGTGGGGTCACGTGACCTGGCCTAGTGTCCTGACCTGAGATGACTCGTGGTCAATAATTTTACACAATGTGGGTAAGTGATGCCCCAACACATGTGCAAAAAAAAACGGTGGCGCGCAGCGCCACTATTTTCCGCTATCCTTGAGAAACCTTAGGGGGGGCGTCTAAACGTCCCCCCTCCCGGCACGGCGCGGGATACGTCAGTCAAAAATAAAGACATTGCTTTGAAATTTAGTTTGGATATCTTCCATATTTGTTTCTGTAATGTATATTCCGTTTGTTATTTAATATCTTCAATATTTTGATTTTGTGGAAATATTCCCGAAAAAAGTTTTTGATTTTTTTTTGGGTCAAAAACCAAAATTTCACAAATTTGAAATAGCCATTTGAACAAAATGTAATTTCCTTTCTTCTGACTTTTGTATTTGCAATTCTCATCAAACCTCAATTGTCTACGGTTTGTCAAACATGTATCGTTTCTCCACCAAAAAATTGCATGACATGACGTCATTAAATCGTCATTATCTCCCACAGTACTACATCAATTTCATTGGATTTTTTTAGAAGACTTAGAATTGATGTATGTAGCATAAGGTACTGTAAGTTTTACTTCAATACTATCATAATTATCTTAGCCATACCAAATTTAAGGGGGGGGGCACTTTGATATGTGTGCCACTTCGATATGTGTGCCACACTTCGATATGTGTGCACCGGGCACCGTGCCCCCTTGAATTTGCAAGGGAGGGGGTCCCTTGCAAATTCAAGGGGGCACGGTGCCCGGTGCCTCCCCTCCCCGCTCCGCCGACTATGGATAGTTGCAGTGCTTCTATTAGCGGAAGCCCTCTGGAGTCTACCCGGTAATTTTGTGATTCCATCACGTTCCTGGAGTCTTTGGAATATCTCAGCAACTACGGTGAATCTGGAGAAATGAAGTAATGGCTCAATTCTGAAAATTATGTTCCACAGACCAGTGTCAATAACCCCAAATAAGCGATGTCAGTAGGCACACTCCCTTTAACACGCGCCCTGGAGGGCCTCTGAGAATTACACGCACTGGAGGGGGAGGGCGGATCCCCCCCCCCCCCCCCCCCCTCCTAAGATCTCGGTCCCATAAGAGCCACAATAACCAAATTTGCAGGGTAGAGAGGTGCTGTGGGAACTCCGTTTTGGGAAATTACATGACCCTAGGTCAATATCTCCAAGGTCAAATGAGGTCAGATATATGCTCAATTTTGCATGTTATGCGCTCCTTGGCTTGACATTTATTAGGGAAAGCAGTGATTGCATGTATATACCCCCAAAATGAGTTTAATGATTTGGCGGAAAGCCAATGATACAATAGGTATGATAGAAGTTGCATTAGACCTCAGGTCATTTACATATTAACATTTCACAGCGGTCATTTTCGAGACATTTTGACGTTGACTTACGTTGATGGCCTATAACTCAAAAATATTTCGGCCGATTTTTATTTTTATTACTTTAAACGACGCACCGTTCATTTTAAATAGGAACACCAAAAATGATGCATATCGACCGGTAAAATCAGGAGATATTCGCACAAAAAAGGTGTGGGCAAATTTTGCCCCCCCCCCCCCCATCCAGTGCGCGTGTTAAAGTTGAACGGTTTATTGCTAAATTATTCAAATGTCAGCCAGTGCCTTCCAAATCCTCCAGATCCCATGTCCAGAGTTATTCACCTTGACAGTCCCCGCTAGTCCCCGCTACTGTCAGTCCCCGCTACTGACCGGGGCAGGGGCTGACAGATGTATGTAGTGCACGGGAATCTCTGCCCCGATGCACGGCCATCCCCATCACCCCATCCCTACACAGTGACGGCAGCAGGGGTAACGCATTTCCGACTTGACGTGCAAGGCTGAGAAGCGAAAGGTCCATGGATATCCAGCGGCCGCTCCCAAACTGCAAGCCTTACAGATGGGATGCCCCAGATAGTAGTCGTGCCAGATAGTAATACACCTGGACATTGTCTGTCGCAATCATTCTTATTGCGTACGCTCTACATACACGATAGCATTGGTCCAATACAGCATTAGTATGGCCGAGTAGCCTTGCAGGATCATTAGCAGTACCCAGTCGGCTGCCGGTGCGGACAAACGGGCGGCGGTGGTCGCGTCGTGATCTACCCGGGCCGTTTAAGACATTACACCATGACGAATGGCTGTCGTTAGGTCGTTAGATAACTCACGAGTCTCCGATGCCTTAAATCGTGCGAGGACGGCGCCGCGCAGAAGTCGAGTTCATGAACTTCCTGACACCACAAATCTCCGCGTTCCGAGCAAGCGCTGACGGTAATGGAGGACCGCCGCCGATTAGTGTGATTTATCCGCGCGCGGACCGTGAGTTAACCGGCCACCCCTAACACCGAGGGTGTGGGGAGATAATGCAATAGATGCCCGTTGCGAAACCGGTGTTGGATGGCAGGGTGCCGGGTGGGCGCTGCAGTCGCGCCGCAGCCGTGCCCAGCGCTCGTTAGTTACGTGTGTCCAGTAATCGCGCGGTGATTGCCGAGATTGCTTTATGAGCTGGGCTGTTATTATTTTCCGTGTAACGTCTTCAGTCCTGCAACTAGGCAGCTGAGGGATGAGGCTAGGTCACGTCAGCCGGTACGACATCGTGGATTGAGAATTGAATTGAGTGAATTGAGACCTGATACCCACTGCCCACTGCCCAGCTCATAATAAGTCACGAAACCACCTCCAGTCCTGTTCCATTCGAGGCCATTTTTTTGGTTATACAACTTCGAGTTGTCGCGTAGTTTAGTTGATCGGCTTTTATTTATTGTGTAATGGTTGCAATTGACTCATTCAGGACCATTATTTGCTCGTCTCTCTACTTGGATAGAACTTTATGCATTTGAGAGCATCGGTCAACATGTTCATAACGCATTAATTCACGTCTTATTAGTTTTAATGCTACCATAACTATGCTCTCATAACGCTCTCGCTCAAGGGAATATTTCATTCTTTCGATAAGCTTTCAATTGAAACCACCATGTTCCATATAATATATAAATGTCTAGGATGTAGCATATAATCAATGTTTCATTATGCAATACCAGGCCTCTATATAGTGTTTCATAAAATAGTCATGCATACGTTTCTAAGTGCATAAAGCGTTTCGTAACGCCACCGTCCATCATACGCCTGAAAAAGCTTGATTCACGAAGAACTTAACCCTATTTGTAACAGGGGGGGGGGGGGGCGGATTCCGCCCCCCCCCCCCGGAGATCTCGAGATCTACCCGTCCGATTTTCAAAAATGAAACGGTGTTTGGTTCCCCTCAACACGATCTACATTTCTAAATAATAATAAAATATAAATGTGGGATAGGGGGGCAACAGGGGGGCAAAAACTACAAATGTTAGTGGTATTTTTGATCCAACATAGCTTTCATGTTTATCGACCGATTTTAACACAACCAATAGGAATCGATAGAGATTGAATTGAAAATTGATATATGACGGTGACGTTTGAACATTCAAAAATCATAGGCGTGTGCAGGTCACTAAATATGGGGGTGAAGTAAATGCGTAATAAAACCATTTTTTGATGTTGTTTTTTGATAAATGAAATGGTATGTGATTGAAACATTAGAAAAAACAGTTATGAATAATATTTTTTTGCCATAGGCGGTACCAGGTTAGTGAAAAGGGGGGTAAAATTGGAAAAAATATTAACCGCAGACAAGTTGCTACCCAGCACTATAAATATGTTACTGATCGTAGATAGTTCCTTTTTGCATGTTGTACTTCATCATAGGCGTATCCAGGATCCAAACTGGGGCGGCGCAAGACCTTTTGATAAGTATATTATCCGCTATTATGATACTAACTAGTCAACACTGACTATTTCACTTACAACTTCAATTAGCATTGCTTACCCCCCTTTTTACCCTACCTGTACTCGCCTATTATCTTATAATCGTTCGTAGAGTAGCCTGTGGTGCGTGTTTCATCCGAAAACTGCAGTATGTTATGTAATTGTACGCCCATGCCTCTTAGTTTCCTTGCAATAATATGACCCCCTTTCTTCCATTCCTGAGCGCGCCTCTGCAAAAAAACGGCTTTATTCCCTTTTCTGGCCTCATATGTGCATATATCATTATAAGCTAAACGTCTATTGCGCCGTTATCGCTGGCATATCGTCATCACCATGCCAGTCACCCCCCTTTTCATGTTCCTGAACACGCCCCTGAAACTCTATATGTAATAAATTATGCAAATAATGAAAGCAGAAGCTATCTTTTACATCTTGATAGCTATAAATGCCCTTACATTGCTCTATTGGCTTCCCGCCAAGCATTGAATACTTCCTGGAACCCCCCCCCCCCTTTTTCAAGCCCCTGAAACCGCCTCTGCCATGCAATTTTTATGATATTTCATTAACATCAACTAATTTGCACTTGTTGCAATCACCGTAAACCGATGTAACTCCTTCATACTTGAGGCAGTTAGGAAGAAACCGTGGAAGATCGCATTTCCGTATTATCGCCAAATGTCGCCTCCGAACCCACCCACAACTGTGCCCTGGAACTGCCTCTGTTCAGGTTAAGAACTCAAAATTTTGACTCCAAATGCGGAGTTCAATTCTATGAAAATTCCCAAAATTTCATGGGCCTGCTCCCAGCCGTTCTGGAGATATCTGGGAAAAACATGAGGGGGGCGGAATCCGCCCCCCCCCCCCCCCCCCTGTTACAAATAGCGTTAAACCATTCCACGTCTTTCCCCACCAACCATGAGGCTCGGGACTTGCCTACCAAACAAATAGTATGCGACCACGAGACGACAAAGTATATGACGGGTCCATAAAGATGGGTCTCACCGCAGAGAACTGGGCCAGGGTCGTCACGAACCGTGCCGGCATGTCCACCATCAGCAGCAAGATAACGTGCCGCTGGTGGTCACTTTTTCACCATCCCCGTCTCGATAGGCGGAATCATGTGACATAGTGGGTGGTATTTACCGCTGTAGCTGCTGCCGTTAGCCTCTTTGTTAGTGAATGTTAAAATGAGAGCCTGTGTTTTCAAAGGCGATGATACAGGCGGTGCTGGAAGCTGAAGGTAGGTAACCGGTAAGAATTCAGATATGGTGTTTTGTGGCGGCAGACAGCAGCGCTGTATAAGAACACTTGCAAATGTTGGAGTTGTTTATTGTATGGGGCTCATGTTAAGCTGATGAAGTAAACTTCACAACGTTTTTTTATAATGAAAAGGGACGTTTTCATTTATTGGCGTTTACGAATCACAAGGTCCCCAATACATATGTATTGTCTCGTTTTTTTCTTCTTCTCTACTGCTGCGAGCTGTAAAATATGTCATAATGTCCTATGGCTATACCTCGTTACATTCCAAGTTTGCGCCCGAAGCGCTTTAATAATAACAACACGCGAAAAAACATCACGAGGAATTTTAGGTTCAATTGCAAAATGCAAATGTAATGCAAATTGCTGAAAGCGCTTCGGCCGCAAACTTGGAGTGGAACGAGGTATAGTAGGAAACTAGTGCTAACCCGTCCGCTCCGCTGGGCGATTACAGGTCAAGTGGTGGTGCAAGCCAGTGATAGGCAATTAGGGATTGATAACCCGTACTACCCGTGACACATGTCGTACCTATAATATGTTTTTGTACCCGTCATACACCCGAGATACCCGTCAAAAACCTACGGTGCCCGACATACACCCGTGGTACCCGTTGTGCCCCTGTGGAACACGTGATAAACCCGTTATAGCCAGCACTCAGTCATTATACCCGTGGTACACCAATGTGACCCGTTATACACACGTTAAACCCGTGATAACTCCATCCCGGCTTAGCGTATATATTCATTGATATATGCCGTACCGTATGTCGATGACCTTCGTTTCGCAGTGATTCCGTGGTTGCTTCTCATTGGTTATGACACTGCAGTATCCGTGGCTGAATCTGATTGGCTTTCGACTGGAGTGAAGCGATGTAAAACCCGTATCCGTAAACTGTTTTTTTACGGTAAAATATTTTGTAACACCTCCTATGTTAGTTACAGCACAAACCTTCGCCCAAAACTGCACAACCTACAACTGTCTAAAACTATCGTATCAAATGCGTCGTAAATGTACGAATTATATACCACTCGGTAATATCTGTAAACTCGTTTGAAAACCTTAAAATCACGTGCATCACGTGCTTATATGAATGTGGTACTGCAATGTAGAATTACCGCTTAAATTAGATAAATTCGTGGCGGACAGACAGACAGACAGACAGACAGACAGACAGACAGACAGACAGACAGACAGACAGACAGACAGACAGACAGACAGACAGACAGACAGACAGACAGACAGACAGACAGACAGACAGACAGACAGACAGACAGACAGACAGACAGACAGACAGACAGACAGACAGACAGACAGACAGACAGACAGACAGACAGACAGACAGACAGACAGACAGACAGACAGACAGACAGACAGACAGACAGACAGACAGACAGACAGACAGACAGACAGACAGACAGACAGACAGACAGACAGACAGACAGACAGACAGACAGACAGACAGACAGACAGACAGACAGACAGACAGACAGACAGACAGACAGACAGACAGACAGACAGACAGGCAGGCAGGCAGGCAGGCAGGCAGGCAGGCAGGCAGGCAGGCAGGCAGGCAGGCAGGCAGGCAGGCAGGCAGGCAGGCAGGCAGGCAGGCAGGCAGACAGGCAGAGCAGGCAGACAGGCAGACAGGCAGACAGGCAGACAGGCAGACAGGCAGACAGGCAGACAGGCAGACAGGCAGACAGGCAGACAGGCAGACAGGCAGACAGGCAGACAGGCAGACAGGCAGACAGGCAGACAGGCAGACAGGCAGACAGGCAGACAGGCAGACAGGCAGACAGGCAGACAGGCAGACAGGCAGACAGGCAGACAGGCAGACAGGCAGACAGGCAGACAGGCAGACAGGCAGACAGGCAGACAGGCAGACAGGCAGACAGGCAGACAGGCAGACAGGCAGACAGGCAGACAGGCAGACAGGCAGACAGGCAGACAGGCAGACAGGCAGACAGGCAGACAGGCAGACAGGCAGACAGGCAGACAGGCAGACAGGCAGACAGGCAGACAGGCAGACAGGCAGACAGGCAGACAGGCAGACAGGCAGACAGGCAGACAGGCAGACAGGCAGACAGGCAGACAGGCAGACAGGCAGACAGGCAGACAGGCAGACAGGCAGACAGGCAGACAGGCAGACAGGCAGACAGGCAGACAGGCAGACAGGCAGACAGGCAGACAGGCAGACAGGCAGACAGGCAGACAGGCAGACAGGCAGACAGGCAGACAGGCAGACAGGCAGACAGGCAGACAGGCAGACAGGCAGACAGGCAGACAGGCAGACAGGCAGACAGGCAGACAGGCAGACAGGCAGACAGGCAGACAGGCAGACAGGCAGACAGGCAGACAGGCAGACAGGCAGACAGGCAGACAGGCAGACAGGCAGACAGGCAGACAGGCAGACAGGCAGACAGGCAGACAGGCAGACAGGCAGACAGGCAGACAGGCAGACAGGCAGACAGGCAGACAGGCAGACAGGCAGACAGGCAGACAGGCAGACAGGCAGACAGGCAGACAGGCAGACAGGCAGACAGGCAGACAGGCAGACAGGCAGACAGGCAGACAGGCAGACAGGCAGACAGGCAGACAGGCAGACAGGCAGACAGGCAGACAGGCAGACAGGCAGACAGGCAGACAGGCAGACAGGCAGACAGGCAGACAGGCAGACAGGCAGACAGGCAGACAGGCAGACAGGCAGACAGGCAGACAGGCAGACAGGCAGACAGGCAGACAGGCAGACAGGCAGACAGGCAGACAGGCAGACAGGCAGACAGGCAGACAGGCAGACAGGCAGGCAGGCAGGCAGGCAGGCAGGCAGGCAGGCAGGCAGGCAGGCAGACAGGCAGACAGGCAGACAGGCAGACAGACAGACAGACAGACAGACAGACAGACAGACAGACAGACAGACAGACAGACAGACAGACAGACAGACAGACAGACAGACAGACAGACAGACAGACAGACAGACAGACAGACAGACAGACAGACAGACAGACAGACAGACAGACAGACAGACAGACAGACAGACAGACAGACAGACAGACAGACAGACAGACAGACAGACAGACAGACAGACAGACAGACAGACAGACAGACAGACAGACAGACAGACAGACAGACAGACAGACAGACAGACAGACAGACAGACAGACAGACAGACAGACAGACAGACAGACAGACAGACAGACAGACAGACAGACAGACAGACAGACAGACAGACAGACAGACAGACAGACAGACAGACAGACAGACAGACAGACAGACAGACAGACAGACAGACAGACAGACAGACAGACAGACAGACAGACGGACAGACGGACAGACGGACAGACGGACAGACGGACAGACGGACAGACGGACAGACGGACAGACGGACAGACGGACAGACGGACAGACGGACAGACGGACAGACGGACAGACGGACAGACGGACAGACGGACAGACGGACAGACGGACAGACGGACAGACGGACAGACGGACAGACGGACAGACGGACAGACGGACAGACGGACAGACGGACAGACGGACAGACGGACAGACGGACAGACGGACAGACGGACAGACGGACAGACGGACAGACGGACAGACGGACAGACGGACAGACGGACAGACGGACAGACGGACAGACGGACAGACGGACAGACGGACAGACGGACAGACGGACAGACGGACAGACGGACAGACGGACAGACGGACAGACGGACAGACGGACAGACGGACAGACGGACAGACGGACAGACGGACAGACGGACAGACGGACAGACGGACAGACGGACAGACGGACAGACGGACAGACGGACAGACGGACAGACGGACAGACGGACAGACGGACAGACGGACAGACGGACAGACGGACAGACGGACAGACGGACAGACGGACAGACGGACAGACGGACAGACGGACAGACGGACAGACGGACAGACGGACAGACGGACAGACGGACAGACGGACAGACGGACAGACGGACAGACGGACAGACGGACAGACGGACAGACGGACAGACGGACAGACGGACAGACGGACAGACGGACAGACGGACAGACGGACAGACGGACAGACGGACAGACGGACAGACGGACAGACGGACAGACGGACAGACGGACAGACGGACAGACGGACAGACGGACAGACGGACAGACGGACAGACGGACAGACGGACAGACGGACAGACGGACAGACGGACAGACGGACAGACGGACAGACGGACAGACGGACAGACGGACAGACGGACAGACGGACAGACGGACAGACGGACAGACGGACAGACGGACAGACGGACAGACGGACAGACGGACAGACGGACAGACGGACAGACGGACAGACGGACAGACGGACAGACGGACAGGCGGACAGACGGACAGACGGACAGACGGACAGACGGACAGACGGACAGACGGACAGACGGACAAACAGGCGGACAGGCGGACAGGCGGACAGGCGGACAGGCGGACAGGCGGACAGGCGGACAGGCGGACAGGTGGACAGGCGGACAGGCGGACAGGCGGACAGGCGGACAGACAGGCGGGCAGGCGGACAGGCGGACAGACAGGCGGGCAGGCGGACAGGCGGACAGGCGGACAGGCGGACAGGCGGACAGGCGGACAGGCGGACAGGCGGACAGGCGGACAGGCGGACAGGCGGACAGGCGGACAGGCGGACAGGCGGACAGGCGGACAGGCGGACAGGCGGACAGGCGGACAGGCGGACAGGCGGACAGGCGGACAGGCGGACAGGCGGACAGGCGGACAGGCGGACAGGCGGACAGGCGGACAGGCGGACAGGCGGACAGGCGGACAGGCGGACAGGCGGACAGGCGGACAGGCGGGCAGGCGGGCAGGCGGGCAGGCGGGCAGGCGGGCAGGCGGGCAGGCGGGCAGGCGGGCAGGCGGGCAGGCGGGCAGGCGGGCAGGCGGACAGGCGGACAGGCGGACAGGCGGACAGGCGGACAGGCGGACAGGCGGACAGGCGGACAGGCGGACAGGCGGACAGGCGGACAGGCGGACAGGCGGACAGGCGGACAGGCGGACAGGCGGACAGGCGGACAGGCGGACAGGCGGACAGGCGGACAGGCGGACAGGCGGACAGACAGACAGACAGACAGACAGACAGACAGACAGACAGACGGACAGACGGACAGACGGACAGGCGGACAGACGGACAGACGGACAGACGGACAGACGGACAGACGGACAGACGGACAGACGGACAGGCAGGCGGACAGGCGGACAGGCGGACAGGCGGACAGACGGACATGCGGACAGGCGGACAGGCGGACAGGCGGACAGGCGGACAGGCGGACAGGCGGACAGGCAGACAGGCAGACAGGCAGACAGGCAGACAGGCAGACAGACAGGCGGACAGGCGGACAGGCGGACAGGCGGACAGGCGGACAGGCGGACAGGCGGACAGGCGGACAGGCGGACAGGCGGACAGGCGGACAGGCGGACAGGCGGACAGGCGGACAGGCGGACAGGCGGACAGGCGGACAGGCGGACAGGCGGACAGGCGGACAGGCGGACAGGCGGACAGGCGGACAGGCGGACAGGCGGACAGGCGGACAGGCGGACAGGCGGACAGGCGGACAGGCGGACAGGCGGACAGGCGGACAGGCGGACAGACAGACAGACAGACAGACAGACAGACAGACAGACAGACAGACAGACAGACAGACAGACAGACAGACAGACAGACAGACAGACAGACAGACAGACAGACAGACAGACAGACAGACAGACAGACAGACAGACAGACAGACAGACAGACAGACAGACAGACAGACAGACAGACAGACAGACAGACAGACAGACAGACAGACAGACAGACAGACAGACAGACAGACAGACAGACAGACAGACAGACAGACAGACAGACAGACAGACAGACAGACAGACAGACAGACAGACAGACAGACAGACAGACAGACAGACAGACAGACAGACAGACAGACAGACAGACAGACAGACAGACAGACAGACAGACAGACAGACAGACAGACAGACAGACAGACAGACAGACAGACAGACAGACAGACAGACAGACAGACAGACAGACAGACAGACAGACAGACAGACAGACAGACAGACAGACAGACAGACAGACAGACAGACAGACAGACAGACAGACAGACAGACAGACAGACAGACAGACAGACAGACAGACAGACAGACAGACAGACAGACAGACAGACAGACAGACAGACAGACAGACAGACAGACAGACAGACAGAC
>JAXIVJ010017357.1:0-26381 GCA_036785665.1 Chirona hameri
ATATATATATATATATATATATATATATATATATATATATATATATATATATATATATATATATATATATATATATATATATATATATATATATATATATATATATATATATATATATATATATATATATATATATATATATATATATATATATATATATATATATATATATATATATATATATATATATATATATATATATATATATATATAATATATATATATATATATATATATATATATATATATATATATATATATATATATATATATATATATATATATATATATATATATATATATATATATATATATATATATATATATATATATATATATATATATATATATATATATATATATATATATATATATATATATATATATATATATATATATATATATATATATATATATATATATATATATATATATATATATATATATATATATATATATATCAGGAACGGCTGAGCCGATTGTGTTCAAATTTTGTGCGTGGTTAGGGACCTCTCAGCCGCCACTTTTCCATAAGTCAGGAGTGGGGTGCTTCTGCACGTGCGCACGTGCCCACCCTTTTTGTATCTCAGAAACTACTTACCCGATGGAGTTGAAATTCACCATACATTTCCTTCGCGCTCGCTCGTTTTACTGAACTGTATTTGGCTTCCTCCGCCTGGCGCTGACCACACTGATGCACGCGCGTTTTATTTTACATGGATACAAGCACAATGTATTAGGCCTAACCCGCGCCACTATGGGACGGATCGCCTTCAAAATGCCCACTTAATCGAAAAACGAAGTTTCTGTTTTCTGCTTTCTGAAGATAGTTTACAATGTAGAATTGACCGTTAGATTCAATGGTGACATTGGTTTTGACTGTTGAGATACGCATCCTTGTAAAATATGGCCTCAAAGTCAGACAAAGTTTCCTCTGCAGTGGGCGTTGGTCAAATTGCGCTTCCTGCTAGCTTATTTTGTCACTTTCTAAAGGCAGGAAGCTTTCATCAAATCCGGAAATGCGTATACCATTGTGATTCTGGGTTCGTGTGCTTGCGTGGAAACCACCAATATAATAATTTAATTAAAATTTCACATATGTTTTGCGCTCGCGAAAAATTATCCCGAAATTTTACAAATCATTTTGGAAAGACGGAGGTAAGTTTAAGGCTACAGAAAAACTTCCATCGACTTCCGTCAAGTTTCGGCCACAGTTCGTGTCCTAAACACCTTGTATGTCTGGTGTGAAGACGGCGTCTGCCTTTTCTTGCCACTTCTCAAGATATGCTTGTATGACGTCAGCATTAGCAGGCCAGCCGGCCCAGCCGGGCGGGCGTGGCGGCGGCTGGGGTTCTAGCTGCCGACGCGTCCTCGATTAGTGCGTGACCCAGTGTACCCAGCAGGGCTACGTTACCCAGTGTCATGTTATGCAGAGCAAGGCCGCAGTAGTCGGATAAAATCAGAGACGCAGCTCAGATCACAAAGGCAGCATCTCACATCACCACTACGGCCTGCGGGGCTTCAGTCCGCGGTCGAACGTTCAGGTGACCGCACTGCGTGAAACGGTTTCTGCGCCATGTTGCGAATGAAACTCTGAGTTGGTTGAGCGGCAAGGCGGTGTTGGTGTAGTGACGGCAAGGCGGTGTTGGTGTAGTGACGGCAAGGCGGTGTTGGTGTAGTGACGGCCGACAGTTTAATACCAGACCTCGAGTCCCGCGTAGGAGCAAAACTTTCCGGCCGGATCTTGAAAAAATTCAAGCAGCGGTTGCAAGTCTTCCTGACAAAGATGAGGGAACGGTGGCGACGCGCTAAACGGTTCAAGGAAATGTTCGTGAAGCAGAACGAAGACTGGCTCAATCAACCCTTCGACTTGCCTGCCATCACCCCGCCAGTCGCTGCTTCCGTCACGCCGCGTGGCCGCCCATCCTTGGGATTCTCGGAGAAGAAGCGCGAGTCGAGACGAAACGCGACTAGTAGCTTAGCGACCAAACACGCGGCCGATAAGCTGGTCCATGCGGCTAAGAGAAGAGCGCGGTCTGAGGGGCGGAAGGACCTGTCTTTCGTCTTGAAAGAGGCGACAGCTACACCGACACGGCCATCCAAAGTCCGCCGCCTACTTGAACGGCCAGCCTCACTGCCATGCACCTACACTAGGAAGCAAGCTCTGGCTCTGTTCGTCGACGCCACCCACGCAAAGGCGACGTGGCAGCTGACGCGGAGGTCGGCTAAGGAGCAAGGCGCGAACATCTACCCAACCTACTGCGAGATAGCTGCTGCCAAGTCCAGGAGCAAGGCGCGAACATCTACCCAACCTACCGCGAGATAGCTGCTGCCAAGTCCGACTGCAAGGCGCGAACATCGACCCAACCTACCGCGAGATAGCTGCTGCCAAGTCCGACTGCAAGGCGCGAACATTACCCAACCTACCGCGAGATAGCAAGGCGCGAACATCTACCCAACCTACCGCGAGATAGCTGCTACGAAGGCGCGAACATCTACCCAACCTACCGCGAGATAGCTGCTGCCAAGTCCGACTGCAAGGCGCGAACATCTACCCAATCTACCGCGAGATAGCTGCTGCCAAGTCCAGGAGCAAGGCGCGAACATCTACCCAACCTACCGCGAGATAGCTTCTGCCAAGTCCGACTGCAAGGCGCGAACATCTACCCAACCTACCGCGAGATAGCTGCTGCCAAGTCCGACTGCTATCCAGACGGCATCTTGCTGCAGCCGACTCGAGCTGAGGTGCCGCTGCAATCACTCGTCAACCACACAGCAGATCGCATCGTCGCTCTTCAGGAGAATGTGGTCCGCCAGGTTGCCGGTGAGTAGATAGATGCAATATAGACGTGATATAAATTGTTCGTAATTCGATCCATTTACATACATTATTTGTCGTATGAACATCAGAAACGTTGAGTTTTGATGTCAGATAAATGCAGTGACGATTTCCTCTTTTTGTTTTTGTAGGTCAACAAGCAGTTGTGCTGAATGGGAGTGGAATATGCGCAAAAAGGTAAATGCCGGTTTTCACCGTAAGCATGAATCTGTGATCCGCAGGCGAGCGAGAAGAGACACTGGAGCTAGTGTGCAAGTGGGGATTTGACGGCGCGACAGCTCAAAGAAACTACAAGCAGGCCGGCACGTCGACTCCAGCCGAGGACAGCCAGGTGATCTTCACCGCCCTGGTGCTGCTACAGCTGACGGAGGGCGACGTCATCATCTGGCACAACCGGACCCCGTCCTCTGGCCGGTTCGCGCGGCCGATGAAACTGGAGTACTGCCGCGAGACGGCGAGCGGAGCAGGGTAGGGAGCAGGGCAGAGGTGACACACTGGGAGGAGCAATCTCTCACCTGCAGCGGCACCAAGTCATATTCGACAGCCTGACGGTCAACGTGACCTTCCGACTTTTGTTGACCCATGATTGATGGTAAGGTGCAGGCAGCTATCACGGAAACCAGTTCCACATCGGTCTGCACCGTGTGTCAGGCCACCCGAGCCTGTTCAACAACCTGAAGGAGGTGCGGCTGAGACCGGTCTCCCAGTCGTCCCTGCTGCTTGGGCTGAGTACCATGCATGTGTGGATCCGTTTTTTTCGAGTTTGTGAAAAATAAAAACAGAAAGTAAAGGGAATGTTCTGGGACAAACTGCGACTACATGTCGACCAGGCAAGACCGGGTGGTGCAGGTTCATCGAACAATGGAAACACCGCCCGACGTGCATTTCAGCAAGAGAAGACCTTCGCCGAGATCACTGGGGTATCGAAGGAGCTGATCCACCGGTTGCACATCATTCTGCAAGTGATGGCAAGCGGGCACCAGATCGACTCTGCGCAGTTCAGCCGCTACTGCGACATCACGGCGGAACTCTGCGTTACCGAGTACGGCTGGTACTACAGGCCGGTCTCGGTGCACATGGTGCTGGTGCACGGGGCGGCAGTAGTCGAGGCGCTGCCGCTTCCGCTCGGCCTGCTGAGCAAAGAAGCGCAGGAGGCAAGGAATAAGGACGTCAGGTCCTACCGTCTGCATCACAGGGTCTCGGATAACATGTTAACACGCGCCCTGGAGGGCCTCTGATAATTACACGCCCTGGAGGGGGGGGGGGCGGATTTCGCACCCCCCCCTATGATCTCGAAAACAACGCAACGTAGCGAGAAGCGGAAAACGGCGTTGGATAGCTCGAGACAATCTCCTTCGAAAGTATATCGGTCTTTTTTTAGGTCAGGTCAAAATTGAGGTCACCAGAGGTCATCAAAGGTCAGATTTTCCAGTTTTAGGACTTCGCTTCGAACACCCCCAAATATCTGTGGAACTATGATAGCTAGCAGCAAACAGAAAAATCAATCGAAAGCTCTTGAAAAATGCAATCGACGTAGGTGCCTCAGATTTGAGCTCAGGTCAATAGTTTAGGCTCCAGAGGTCATCAAATGTCAAAAAGATTATTCTTTGGCAAAACTGTTTTTCGCAAATTACTTTTTACCTAATAAAGGAAGGGCAGTAATTTTGACGGCATCGTTTTTGTCTCGTCAATTTGCTTGTACTCATATTTATGTTAACCAGGTCAGGTCAATATATAAATGTGACCTCAGGTCAAGGTCAATTAATGACCCGCGTAGATCATGCTGGATATTGGGAGACGTGTATCGATGATACAAATACATTGGTACCAATTCCACTTCTCTATCTTTATTCTGTCGAGAGTTATTGACAAAAGGGTGTTGGTGACCTCAGATGGCATAGGCTTACCCTTTAGGGGTCAATGAACGAAAACACAAATTTTCTGGTAAGCTCTGTGGGCTCTGTTTTGGGGAAAATTTAATGACCCTAGGTCAATATCTAGAAAGTCAAATGAGATCAAATATGCTACATTTTGTTTGCTATGCGCTCCTTGGATCTCATTTGACTTTGTTATGGAACGCAGTGATTGCGTGTATATGTTACAGTACGTTTGCGAAATCCGTATAGTTGCAAACAAACTGGCACACTATCTGGCATCGCGTCATATAGCAATCAGCTCGTTATCTAAGCGCCTCAGGCGAGGACGGGATCAGATGACAACCGATTAGCAGTCGTCGAGGTGGGAATGGACTCAAGTCCACAAACTTTGCGGCACACACCAGAGAGCGGTCAGCTCATTATCTAACCGCCTCAGGCGAGGACGGGATCAGATGACTACCGATTATCAGTCGTCGAGGTGGGAATGGACCTGACTTGTATACGATTAAACTCTGATTGAGTCGCGACTCATGAATCCAGCGACTCGGAAACACTCCCGCATGCTCTCCGGCATCTCGCGCATCAGGTTGCCAAGTGTGTGTGTGTGCGTTGATTATCCGCCATGCTTTTTGAAAGTTTTGTACCAGGGCCTTTTTTGAGGCAGCGGGCGTCATCTTGTTGGGGTCGTGTTTGACGACTGCCCGCATATTTTCGATCGGTGACAGGTCAGGGCCATTGCCTGGTTAGACCTCTTTTCTGCAAAAGCCCGAAAGTGACTGCGACATCACTTCTTAGTCTTCTAGACGCGATGGACAAGAGCGCCACTGTTTTATGGCCTTGAGATCGCCGTCTTGTTTGAAAAAATGCTCTAGACACGTCGTGCAGGGTTTGCATCGGTTGGCAGGCCATTCCCATTCTCCTGAGCCTCGCATGTCAGAGAAGCCTCTGTGGCTCGTCATGCCCCAGACGAGCACTTTCAGGAGGCCGCCGCATGTCAGAGAAGCCTCTGTGGCTCGTCATGCCCCAGACGAGGACTTTCAGGAGGCCGCCGCATGTCAGAGAAGCCTCTGTGGCTCGTCATGCCCCAGACGAGCACTTTCAGGAGGCCGCCGCATGTCAGAGAAGCCTCTGTGGCTCGTCATGCCCCAGACGAGCACTTTCAGCAGGCCGCCGCATGTCAGAGAAGCCTCTGTGGCTCGTCATGCCCCAGACGAGCACTTTCAGGAGGCCGCCGCATGTCAGAGAAGCCTCTGTGGCTCGTCATGCCCCAGACGAGCACTTTCAGGAGGCCGCTTGCTGTATCGGTGATATTCAACTCCTCGCTGTTTGGTCCCAAACCCGGTTGTTACAAGCGAGCGCGAAGCGAGCGCGAGTCCTCACTGAATACGGGATTTTTATCACATATAAGCGGCCGACCCGGCCCGGCCCGACCGTAACGCTTTTGAGGAGCTTATATCTTTGGAATCCCGCATCCGATTGACAATCAGTTTTTGCCATCTGATGGTTTGAGACCACACTACTGGCAATGTCGCGCAAGTCAAACTCTGGGGCACTGCACGTGCGCACCCCTGTTCAGTAACTCAGAAACTATCGGGTTTCTATACGGGCTCTCTCCATGGAGCCTCTGACTATTTACAACCGAGTGGTAATGCGGTTGTAAATGGTCAGAGTTCACTCATTCACAGAGAGCACTCATTCACCAGACGTGTTTGTGTCTTCTCAAATGTCGTATGTATCACAATTGCAACCTCCGAGTGTATCAATTTTTATATTGAAAATGAATGTTTGAATACATTCGAAACGCGTCGAATTACGTCGAGCAAATAGTTAACTTAACCCTATTCCCTGCGGGGGACAGATTCTGCCCCTGGTGGTTTTTTGCTTGCCGCTTCTAAACCGTTAGGCCTAGCGTCTTGAAACTTTGTGACTTCCCAAAATTGAATTATCCATGTCTCATTTGTTTTAATCGGCCCAGCAGAGGCGGTGCCAGGCTCCTGTTTTTGAGAGGGTGTTATGAATGCGGTTGTGTGGCGCATACTTCCTTTTGTAGTTTGCGGTGCAATACACGCGTCAAAAACATTTTCACTGCAATATGCAACATACATACTGGGATTGTATACATTTGGGGGCAGAGGCGCACTCAGGTACAACAAACAATGGGAGGCGATACACTCCCTCAAATTAGGTCAAACTTCAAATTAGCAAGATTCTACAAATCGTTACGCGCATGGTGCACGCGTTACGCACCTTGTTTACCTGTATGCGCCTATGTACAATGTATTACATGTAACAAATTTCAGCAAATAATGCCCACATGTGACGTTCATATCGTCCCACATTTGATTAAGGTCAACGTCTTTCGTCAATACGATGTCATTATCAAGACGGATTTGTTAGTTCGCGGCAATACAAGTAATTATTACAAAACTCATGCGACACTATCTAAGGAGCTTCAAGTTTGACATTCAATGATAATACAAAAACACAGTACGCAATGCGATGACGAAATAATACATCTTTTACACATAATACATTTTTACATATAATACATCTTCTACATCTAGTACACCTATTACTTAACGTTTTTCTACATCATATACTATACTGAGTATACATGATACACGAAATAACGACGGCATTACATTGACACAACGGAAGTGCAATACTTTTGAAGAACACAACCACTCACGATCACACATTGATGAATAGGGGACTGCATCATACAGTTGCAGTGTTCCTCTGATATTTATTTGGGAGTTTATCTGCGGGTCACATGGTGGCGGCTCTATAATAAGCACCGCCTCGAGGACATGAAGCCGGCGCTTATCAGCATCACAGGTGACTGATTGAGATTGCGGGTGTTTTCAGTCTTTTTAAATACACCGCCACCCATTAATAGGTGACCAGGGCAATGCAACAATGCACAAATGTTACATTGTCAAATAGCCGGATGGAAGTTGATATAGCCTCAGCGACTCAATGGCATCCTACTCTCTAGTACCTAGGCAGGGTAAAGGTAGGTAACTTCGTGAAAAAATGCATATGTATGTACTCCCACCACAGCCAATTCAAATTGACAAAATTACAATTCTTCGACACCTAAAGAAAGGGGAATCCTTAGCGGTGCCTAAGCACTTCCTATTCGGGGAGCTGTTTTTCCGGATGCCATATTCCTTATGTTCCTATGCTATGCACGAAAAATTTCTGCGAAAATTTGCATTCCCATATTGATATTTTTGCAATATTTCATAGACGGTGTTGTTATTCACTCTATATTAATATGACTATAGCCGGAAACGCTTGTTGCTTTGGTTACGTCATAGATAATCTGTTTCTGCTATCGGAGTCTTGTATGCTTCCAATGAACTTCATCGGCTCCGAGCTCTCAATTCTGCGAACTGCTGATGTTATGGTGACGTAGGCGATCGTGGGAAGTTAAAAGATAACACCGCGAGTCATACAAAAGCCCACCGAGGCTCATCCTCTGGACACAATAGGTTTGGAGGTCTGAGAGAACAGGCGGATTAAACCAGGAGCTATGGCACCACCCAACAGGAATATGATTGTGAGTACCTGTGGAGGCCACTTGTTGGTATATTATACTGTAATTTAGACTATATGTTATGTCATATAGCTTAGGTAGATTAAGTATAGGTCAGCGTTTGATAAAATCATATAGTAGCCCTGCAGCTATTTCATTAAGTTATATGGTGTATCCCTATTATACTAAACGTGAAATGTGCAAACCAAGTTCACCTTTCAACTAAAATTGACTAGTGCGACTCTAATGTTTTTGTGAGCTCTATTCCCAGACTTCCAGAGCTTCCCATCTCACCTGACGTTCTCCGTCTCTCTCTCCCTCTGTTTTACCGGTGCAGGTCTCTGTGTGCCTGGTGTGCATGGCGGCCGTGCAGGCTCTGCCTTCCCAGCAGTGGCGCTCCCGCCGACTGACCGCCCCAGCTGACCTCTGGATGCCCGCCGGCTACCAGCCGAGGTCACTCGCGACACGCCCGGCGGGAGGCAGAGCGACAGAGGACGCATCGGCTGAGCAGGAGGACTGGCGCCGCAGCTGGGAGGACACCGTCCTCCGGCGCTGGCCGCAGGCAGAGGAGGAGGCGGGGCAGGACTTGGCCACGCCGCCGCCAGCCGCGCTGTTCTGGTCCGGCAGCAGGCAGGGCGACAGAGCCGGCACAGCTCCCAGGCGGCGCGGCCGGCCCGGCCGCCGGCAGTTCCGCAAGGAGTACTGGACTCGGGAGACGAGCGCTACCCGAGCGCTGCGGCGGCGGCGCCGGTCTGTGGAGCAGCTGGAGCCGCTGACCGTGTCCCGGTGCTGGTCCGACCTGCTCTGGGGCCGGGACGGCGGACGGCACTGGGCAATGCAGAGCAGCAGGACCCGTCGCACACCACCGGTGTAAATAGACAATTACCAACCGCATCGGAAATTATATTTATTCGTTCATGCATATTTGCTTCCATGTCTCTTTCTAAATGGCATGCTTTTTCAATACGTGATCGGAATGATGTGCATTTGTATTGCCAGACAATAGCAAGTGTGTGCATTATTTAAGTGCATGAATGCGTCAATGGAACGTGAATATACGAGATATATGGGTTCTATTGATTTTAAAGCCCAGATGGCAGAACTTCATTCCTCCAATAGAAAACGTTTTTACCATTTACATCGAACATCTCGTGAAGATCAATTTAAAATATAACACAATCATCCTGGCATATGAGACAACACGTATTGAAATCATATATTGCAATTACAATAATAAATAACCTTATTCTCATAATGCCGAAAAATATTTTAAAAAGACAAAGTCAAATTAGGGAGCTTTCGGCTTGCGCCTTCATCAGCCATAAATGTATTATTTTCCATTTTTGTCACCAGTTAGCAAAAAACAAATATTCAAATATCCAGTAACCTGCATTCGGCACACATGCACTTCCAAGATGGTAGAAATTCAAGTAGGCAAGTAGGCACAGCAACATGCCAATCAATTGGTCGAGTCGGGGTATTTAAAACAAATACAACAAATACAACCGCGCATAACAAATACCTATCTACCTCATATATACCTGTATACTATACTTCTTTGCATATATTCACATACCACATACCACATACCTATCTACCTCATATATACCGCATACCACATACCTATCTACCTCATATATACATGTATACTATACTTCTATACATATATACACATTTACGTCGAATATATATACACACTGTTGCAGACTGTGGCGCCATCTGTTATGCGGGTTGCGTCGGTGGCGCCATCCTTCAGTCAAGTTCGCAACTGTGCTTCGCGTACCGGCGGCGCCGTGGACCGTAGCGCTAGTGTAGTTGTGTATTGTGACGTGTTCATCCGGGAACTTGGAAGTTTCTCTCCAGGGTGATCGAGGTCAGGCCAAGGCGGGCATTTTCGAGGTCAGATTCGAGAGAGATTCGAGGCCGTATCGTGGTTGGGTGGTCGGAGTGTGCCAGCCTTGTGGGTAGCTTCGGAGGGTATTTGTCGTTGGATGCACCAAGGCAGGTGTATCGCTGTAATACAGCTGGTGGTGGCAAACGAAGCATTTTTGAAGAGTGAACGAGGTCAAGTCGCAACACACACAATGCCTACCTCTATTTATTATTGTAATTGCAATGTCTTCAATTGTTCTCAAAACAGTGCTAAAACAAATACATGAAATCATATATGTTGAAATTACAATTTTGCACAGTCGAGCTACTACCATTAATAAGGAAATTAAATTAGTAAATAACATTTGTACTATATCGGTATTTCAATTATATGACGAAGTACTTGTATCAACAGCATAGCGATTAGCAAGATGTTATGTTATTATAACCTTATGTTCAAAACTTAGCTTGCAAAATATAAAAAGAGAAAGTTGAATATATTTCGGATACAATCCTTCTTCAGTTCAGTTATATCAAATCCCCACAACACAACGAACGCCGCCAAACATCTGATATAGCATTTAAACAGACATGACAGTTATCGCGCCGATCGTCAGGAGCATCCTCTACACATCTTCTCACTTTTAAATCAGCATTTTTAAAGCAACACAAAAAAAAACAGTAGTGAATAGTCCACAAAAACATTGTTTTCTACTTTTAAATTCCTACCTGATAACATACCAGGGGCGGCGGAAGAGGGGGGACAGTTTTGCCCCCCCCCCCCAATCAGCCGGGGGCGCTTTGTGTTTGACAGGGGCTGCGGATTCCAAGGGAAAGCCAATGCCCAGGGAAGCCAAGGGGGGCCTCTGGCCGCCTGAAGAGGCGCTCTGGCTGCCTGAGGGAGCGCTCTGGCTGTTGAGGGGGCGCTCTGTCTGCCTGAGGGGGCGCTCTGTCTGCCTACGGGGCGCTCTGGCTGCATGAGGGGCGCTCTGGCAACCTGAGGGGGCGCTCTGGCCGCCTGAGGGAGCGCTCTGGTCGCCTGAGGGGGCGGTCTGGCCGCCTGAGGGGGCGCTCTGGTGAGGGGGCGCTCTGGCTGTCTGAGGGGATGTTCTGGCCGCCTGAGGCGGCGCTCTGGCTGCCTGAGGGGGCGCTCTGGCTTCCTGAGGGGGCACTCTGGCCGCAAGAGGGGGCTCTGGCCACATGAGGGGCGCTCTGGCAGCCTGAGAGGGCTGCCAGAGCATCCCTATTTCAAAGCCAGGATGAACCATAAAATATGTTACAAGCGCTTTGTGAAAACAAAAAATTGGATCCGTTAGAATGGTTTTGTTGAGAACGTTTTTTTTGTCCGCGTTCGTACGTGTTGTTCGGACGTCTTTTTATCCGTATATTTTTGGGATCCGTTGGAACGGTTTCGTTAGAACGTTTTTTTTTGCAGCCTTCGTACGTGTTGTTGGCACGGCTTTTCTTCGTATATTTTGACAATGCAAGGGGCGGGGTCGATTGGGCCGCATTAGTTGGCGTACATACGTGGATCCGTTGGAACGTTCTTTCTTCGCTCCTTGGAACGTTTTTTTTCAGTGTTCGTACGTGTTGTTGGAACGTTTTTCTCCGTATTTTTGACAATTGCAAGGGGCGGGGCCGCGCAAATGCATCGGAAAACTTATTTACGACTTGTCTACGAGATGGTCTGGGGTCCGGGGGTGGAGACAGCTCCCCTCCCCGTAGGTCACAGCGCAGAAAGCGAATGCGAGCGGGGTGTTCTAAACGTGGGTCCCTGTGGCCGTAATTACTGTAAAGTTTAGGTCAGGTTCGATTATGTTATAACAATTTTGTAATAACAATTTTGTAATTACTTTTTTTATTCCAATATTTTAATAACCTATCGAACCCAGCGAAAATTAGTCTGCCTACACATTGTTATTTATCATGAACGCATATAATGTTTCATCCCTCTATCTTTTGCGAATATGTATCAAACTACTATGAACAATCAACTCTCATTTGAAAAAAGGGCATTGAAATCGGCAGTTTAACTTGGCCAGGACGGCGAACTATTTAGTCTTCACGACTTATTAAAACAAAATCCCATCAATTTTCAACAAACATGTATTTAATGTATTACAGTGCACACATGAAACATTTATCTAAACCGTTTATTAATAATCAATCAATAAACGTTTCAGAAAACCGTGAGGCATTCCGCGGATTAACTTGGCCAAGGATGACGACGTATTTAGTGTATGCGATTTGTTTAATTGACCGATCAGGGACGTTGTCACGCTTCTTGGAGCACTTACTTCATTGCTGGTCCTATGACTTGTTTACAAATAACATTCAAACCAGAGATAATGATGGATTATACTGTTCGTCACCATATGTTAGTACATATTTTTTTAATTTCCCATAATTTATTTTTTGCAATAGAAAATGTTGTTATTTCACTTTTAAATTGAGGCACGATCAATTTGAAACCACACGTCACATGCGCAGGGGCGGATCCAGGGGGGGGGGGCAAGCAAGGGGCCATCCACCCCCCCCCCCCCCCAAAGGTCCTGATACTATGTCCCCCCCCCAACGGTCGGACGTACAGTTGTAAAAATTGGCTTTGCAGCAGTCAAAATTCAGCTATCCACTGTGAAAACTTGCAAATTTATGGCCGCTTCGCGGCATGACACAATGCGCAATTGCTTATACAAATTTGGAAAATGGTAAAATAAATTCATTAAGTGTCTGGAAGTCTTTTCTTGGCGGTACCTAATTGGGGCGGTACCCCACCGGCCGGTACCCTTGGCGGTACCCCAGGGCCCATTCCCTTCATAAAATATTAACTTTCAAGCGGGCTACATGTTTAGCTAGTCTGCCGAGTTCCGGAAAAAGGCGACGCGAACGCAAAGACGCGGACATCGGCACCCGGAAGCTGCTCCAGCGGTGCCCAGCCTGCTGGACCGAAGAGCTAATAGTGGGGACCAGGCCAGGACCATCTCCCCAAGCCATCTTCCCCCAGGCTCCTCCAGATCCACAGGGACCATTTATGCGCGGAAAAGTCGTTCTTCCTCTTTGCTGCTTTCAAACCATCTGCACTGTCCGCCCCTGTAGCTCAGTTGGGAGAGCGCTGAGCTTCTGACCTCACCCGGTAGTGGCAGCCCGGGTTCGAGTCGCTTCGGCGCTCGCTATTTGCCCCTGACTGGGAGGGCCTGTGGCCGGTGGCAGCGATCGCACTCAAGGTCAGGTCACGTCAGAGGGCGGGGCGGACCGTGTCCAGGTATGTCGGGCACGTAGAACATTCGCTTCTAAATTCTGCCGGACGCTAGGAATTGCTTGATCGGGTGGTGGGGCCAGGGCCTGCGCAACAAGCTATGCTTAGCGCGGGGCCTGACCTCGGAAATCCATCCATTCAAAAACATTCGGACTAAAAATAAAAAAAAAACTGTGGCTAGTTGTTTGTTACAGTTTGGTTCATATGTATACAGTTATTATTAGTATATGTACTATTGATCGCTGACTGCCACAGGTCATCGCGATTTACTATCCGAGGCTAATGTATATCAAAAACTACCTTCATTTCAATATTTTTCATCATACCGAGATGTGTAACCAGGAAAAGGGGTTACCCGAGGCTTGGCTCCACTCACGGTCTGGTTCCAATATTACAATTTCGTTTTCCACGACCTAAAATTAGAATTTTCACGCCGCTTTGCGGCGTCACATCGGTGGGCATCGTCATAACGAAGCCATCGCCATCGTCTTTGGTTCGTTGTAGCGGTGAATTGAATGAATAGCATGTTTAGCTTCTTATTCTCTACAAGGCCCACCGCCTATGTGTCTGGGTTTTATCAGGCAAACCCGTAAAAATTTCGCGCCGCTTCGCGGCGCTAAATAACAAATACCTACTAAAACATGAAAGAACACATTAAAAATGCTGCAACGGCCTAAATACACGCATAAAAAATGGGTAATTTTTCTTTCTTCATTTTAGCCGACCCCCCACTCAAAAATTATCGGCGACGCCCCTGGGTGCAGCTGACAATTGACATAGTTTTGCTCAGTGTAAGGCAATGTCGTACCAATACAAACTGCAAGCTGACGATCTTTCCTTTTTCGATATCCCAAAAGGTCGAAAAGCTAAAAAAGAAAAGAAATCGTGTAGTTGCAAAATAAAGTGGGCCAAATCCAGGAAGAAATTCGAAATTGGGGGTAGGTAAGGTCCGCTAAAAACGGTTTGCCCCCCCCCCCAAAAAAAAAAAAACGGCCGGCTGGATCCGGCTTTGTACATGTGTCACAGAAAAATGCAGGTAAATACATCAAAAGGTGTGTAATGTGGGATAGCGCTTTTTTGAGACTCATAATGTATAATAGAGTTAATAAAAACCACAGCCTCATACTATGTAATATATTTTTGTATTAATATATTACATAGTATGAAGCTGTGGTTTTTATTAACTCTATTAAAAGGTGAATATTTCGCTTTAATACATGCTTTTTATGTAGTTTGTCCCAGGGAAGCGCCATTTACTTTGTACATCTCCATTCAGCTGAACGTTCCTAAAATTATGCATACTAGGATATATCCACGGTAAAACTATTGAATATGTTACTAATTTTGGGACACAGTCAATGCCCACGTGTGCGCACGTACCGTTTCATATTTCAAACCTGTTTTAGCTTTATCAGAGCGCGCCCGCTCGGTCATCGCCCAAAAAGTCGTTTTACTGGTATACTATTGTGGCCTAAATCCGAGGAAATATCATTTAGCGCTATTTTTTTTTGGGGGGGGGGGGGCGCTTGGCTATTTTCCGATCACGTTCATTACTACACACTTGTAAGATTCTAGCTGTGATGCACTTAGAGTCTGGCTGATAATTTTGATGTTCGTCCTGGAAGTGTTCACCCCATGGGCTGTCCAGACGTTTGTTTTTTTGGCGTCTCGTAGATGTTCGTTATAACGGAGTCGTACCATCCGCCCCGTTTCTCCTATGTAGGTCTTCTTACATATGGTGCATGTCAGCTGGTACACGACACCGCCAGTGTGACACCTGCCCTGAAGACCCGCGACGCATGCATGGCAGCGTGCGCCCCCTGGACAGGGTGGTGGCTTGAGAGCCGACCGAACTAGCTGGCGTTTAATGGTATTACCATTAGTCCAGGTCACTCCTAGGTCTTGTTGATCGCTCCCACGGATAACTGCCTGCACTGTGCTGGCAAGCTGGTCATCGATGAACGGCAGAACCATCCGGGTTACTGGCTTCTTGCTCCTACTACTCCGGGCCCGAGGTCTCTGAGTTAAGCAGGTGTTGATGGCTCCGTTGATTGTTTTGTTGTTGTATCCGTTGTTGGTGAACAGATCTCTAACACGATTGATGCTGCGACTACGTGCGTCTTCGTTGCTTGATAAGCGGATGGCTCGTCTAGTTTGGGAGTGTAGTACCGCTCTCTTGGTCTTCCACGGCTGCGCTGAGTCGGCGTGTAGTATGATCTCTGCTGCCGTGGGCTTGATGTACAGTTCTGTGGTGTATTTTCCGCTTGGTTCTACGGTGATTTGCGTGTCAAGAAACGGGATCGACCCACTGTTTTCCGTTGTTTCGATGGTAAAACGTATAGACGGGTGCGCGTGGTTGATATGTTGCAGATATCGGCGGAGATTCTCTGATTCGCTAGTCCACACTCCCAGCACATCGTCAATGTACCTCATGTAGATGTCGGGTTTGGTCGCAGTAGTACTGTTGAACTGGCGTTCAAGACTGTCCATGAAGATGATGGCGAGAGGCGGGGCCACCCGGCTTCCCATGGCAATACCACTGGTCTGACGGTAGTATTTGTCTCCGAACCTCAAATAGTTATTTGATAGGCAGTGGTTCAGCAGATGTGTGACATCCAAGATGCTCAGTCCCAGCATGTCGATATCTTGATGATGGGTCTCTAGAAGGCGTTTGGCGTTTTCGATTGCTTCTTGGTACGGGATATTGCCATACAGGTTGGTGACATCTACACTGAATACGATGCTGCCGGCGGGGAGCATGTACCCAGGGTATGTATCTGATAGGCGACGTAGGTATTCATCGGTGTTGCTGAGGTGGGCAGGGACAAATTGAAGGAGTTGGCTAAGTATCTTCTCCAGAAGCCCTGATATTTTATCAAGCGGATCTCCGCAGGCGGAAACAATTGGTCGAAGTGGCACTCCGGGCTTGTGGTCCTTCGGAAGGCCGTACAGCTCCGCTGTTCTGGAGCTCTGGGGCAAGAGTGCTTGGATGATTTTGTCACTGATTTTACCGTCCAATGTCTCTCTGATGACTCGTTTCGTGGCAGCTTCTTAACCAATGTTATGTCTTAAATTAAATGTTTAAACAAGCCATGCTCCGAAACTATGGTACCGATCTGGGTGGTTTCTTCACCAGAGAACCCACTCTGGCCCACATAGGGCCCACTCTGGCCAACAGAGGACCCACTCAGGCATTCAAAGGGGCCACTCTGCCCCTTGCCAACCTCCAGAGTCCATTCTGGTCTTCAGAGGGCCCACTCTGGCATCTGAAGGGCCCACTCGGGCCTGCAGAGGACTCAATCTGGCCTGCAGCGGTCCCGAAGACGAAAATTGTGGCCTGATCTGCATAGGTGGGCGCCGTTACTTCAAAATGTAACTTCGTTACTCGTTACTCCGTTACTCCAAAAAAGTGACTCGCTACTCGTTACTCCGTTACATCGTCAAAAAAATGTAACGGAAGTTACAGTTACTCCGTTACTCCGTTACTTTTGTAAAACGAAGTGATATCAACGTAAACGCAGGTTTTATGTTTTTTGTTTGTTGCAATGTAATTAGTGACTTTTTTTAGACCATTTGCTATATATAACTTATACTTTGTATTATTAAACTAACTTATGAAACTATTCGTAAGTTATTTCTTAGAGAAAACTAAAAGTAAATGCTCACCACGAACATCCGGCTAGCTGTGCGATAACCTTACAAGACGTTGTAGCGTCGATGGCGCCAACAGCCACCGCCAGTAATTTATTACCGTGTTTGCCAAAATGTTAAAACCATCTAATTCCCTTTCACCGCCCTCAGCTCCGACCGAGCGGGAACGGCCGTGGCCGCAAAGGACTTTGCATTGAATAAGACACAAACTTGCACATTTGCATACAGTAACTAATGTAAGTGTACAAAATGACGTTAAAAGAATGAGGAATCTAAATATGCTAAATTGTTACATTATTTACTTCAAAAACATGAAGTAACGGAGTAACGGACTAAAAAGTAACGAAGTAACGGACCACAAAAGTAACTTCTGTTACTCGGTCCGTTACTGTAAAAAATGTAGCGAGTCCGTTACTTCGCTACTCAAAATTAACTTGTTAGTAACGGAGTAACGGAGTAACGGACTGGTGCCCACCTATGCTGATCTGAGCGGTTCTCAGGATATTTCAGATAAAAAACATGCCAAACTCATAGACCTACGCGGGGCCCTGTGGAGGTTAACGAGTGACGGGGGACAGCGGACCCCTCGCCCCCCCCCCCCCCCCGTGGCTACGCCCCTGCCTAACTGTTTCAACATTGTGTGAGGCGATTCATTGCCGACTCAAAAACGATTTATTTAGGTGAATAAAGATTTAGTCGGTTTTAGTCGGTGCACACCTTGATTCCTCATTGATTTATCATTTTACTCGGTACAGATCCGACCCGAATCAGTTTCCCTTGGAATGGAAAACGAGGAACCTAGACATAAAGACATAAAGACATAAAAGAAAAGTGCAACAAAGAGCCTCTTGGGCCCATCCGAGGTTGCACCCCCCCCCCCCCCTCCACCAGTCTCGCCCCTTCAAATCACCTTACTCTACCTGCATAAAAGAAGGCTAATCCCACGAGTATTTATGAACTAATCCCTTCTCTGTAAAGTATTTATCTAATCTAATTTTGAAGGAAGCAAGTGTCACTGCATCAGCGACATCCCCTGGTAGCATATTCCAATGTCCTACAACCCTTCTACTGAAAAATGACTGTCGTAGCCTAGTCCTACTTTGTTTCATAATGAGTTTATGCTGATGACCTCTACCTCGATTTTCCCTATTGAACTCAAACATACCCTTTAAATATCCAGAATGCTGACTATTTACAAATTTGAAGACTTCAATTAGATCTCCTCTTAGCCTTCTATATCTAAGTGAAAACATACCCAATTTCCTTAATCTATCTTCATAAGGTAAACTACCAAGACAATTAATCATTTTTGTTGCCCTTTTTTGAACTCTTTCTAACAACCAGCAATCTTTCTCATATGTTGGAGACCAGGCTTGTACACAATACTCCAAATGTGGTCTAACGTATGCACAATACAGTTTTGTTATTACCTTTTCACTCTTGTAGGAAACATTTCTGTTAATGGCCCCTAGCATTCTAAGTGCCTTTTTCCTAGCTTCTACAACCTGGTCTGACGCTGATAGTCTATTGTTTACCACGACACCTAAATCTCTTTCCTTTTCAATCTGCTCCATTTTATGCCCACCCATTTCATACCTATGTTTACTGCTAACCCGTCCAGCGTGCATAATCTTACATTTACTCAAATTGAATTTCATCTGCCATGCTTCAGACCACTCAACTAGCTTGTCCAGATCTGATTGAAAAACATCCTGATCATGTTTTCCTCTAATAATCCTGACAACTTTTAGATCGTCTGCAAATTTCAAGACTTTGCTGTCTATACTGTTCTCAATTGCATTCACAAATATTATAAAAAGCAATGGGCCCAGGACTGAGCCCTGTGGAACCCCACTGAGAACCTCCTTCCATTGTGATTGGCACCCATTCAATATAACCCTTTGCTGGCGTCCTGAAAGCCACGTTTCTATCCAATCCAGAATCTTGCCCCTGATCCCATGAATTTTAAGTTGCAACCCCAGTCTTGTATGGGGGACTTTGTCAAATGCTTTACTGAAATCAAGAAAAGCTACATCTAGCTGTTTACCCTGATCAACGCTATCTGTTGCAACATCCAAAAACTCCAGAAGATTAGTTAAACAAGAACGGCCCTTCCTAAAGCCATGCTGTGTATCTTTGATGAGTTCATTTTGCTCCAAGAATTCAACAATCTTATCTTTGATGATTGATTCAAGCACCTTGCAGACTAATGAGGTCAGACTAACTGGTCTATAGTTTTCCTCTTTACTTCTATCTCCCTTTTTATGAATAGGAACAACATTTGCTCTTTTCCAATCAAGTGGAATTTTACTATCTGCAAGTGATTTAGAAAATATTATGGCTAATGGAACCGACAACTCCCTTTCAGATTCTCTTAAAAGTCTAGCATGGATTTCATCAGGTCCTTCTGCCTTGTTAGGCCTTACTTTCTTTAGATATTCTAGAACAAGTTCACTACTTATGCCACCTAGCTCTCCTATAGTCTCCTCTGTCTCTAGCTCAGGCTGAAGTGCTGCAATACTACTCTGGTCCTCGATAGTAAAGACAGATTGAAACTGATCATTAAGCACTTCAACCATTTCACTGTCCTTGCTAACTAACACATCATCTACCTTAAATGGACCTATATTTTTGGAAACTGTACTTAACTTATAAAAACTGAAGAACTTCTTACTATCTGCATTACAATGTCTAGCTAAATCAAGTTCCTTTGCCCTTTTAGCTGCTCTGACCTTTTTCTTAACTGAATTTCTTGCATTCTGGTAGGCCTTCTGATTTATATCTAGTGAAGATCCCTTCAAAATGCCAAATGCACTTCTTTTAGCTTGTATAGCACTCCTTACTTCTGGGGTAAGCCAAACTGGATTGCCCTTGGTTCTGTTACGTTTGTGCCTGAGGGGTATATGCCGATTTTGAATTTGGCTTAATCTAGCTTTGAAAACATTCCAGGCCTCACATGCATCTAAACCTGCCAACTCAACGTTCCATTTTATCTGTGCGAGGTCATTTCTAATACCATCAAAATCAGCCCTGCTGAAGTTTGGAACCATAATAAGGTTATCTTTGGGCCTCATTTCTGATGAGATATTGAATTTAACCATATTGTGATCACTGGTTCCTAGACCTGCACAAATACTTATGTCACTAACTAGATCACTGTTGTCTGAGAATACAAGGTCTAGAATGGAGCAATGTCTGGTTGGCTCTGTTACAAACTGATGCATGAAAAGCTCCTCTTCAAAGATTTGCCTATACAACCTACACTCATTTGTTTCCTCTGCTATACTTTCGTATCCTCTTAAGTTAAAATCTCCCATAATAAGACACTGAGCCCGAAAGTTCCTACGTATTTCCTCACAAATATCTTGGTCTGTTTCAGCTTGGGAGTTCCTTGGAAGATTCCCTGGTCTGTAAAATGCACCTATCCTCAACCTTCCTCTGTTTCCTGTACCAATTTTAATGTCAAGCCAGATTGATTCTACTTCTTTTACTTTACTAGAATCATCAACTCTAGTAGTGCAGTACAAGCTATTTACATATACAAACACTCCGCCTCCCTGCCGTGATTCTCTGCAGTATGAGAACATGTTATACCCTTGTAACTCGAAATCCTGTAGCCTATCCCTATTATACCCCTCACTAACCCATGTCTCGGTTACACAAATGATATCAGGCTTTTCAAGGGCAACATAACACTCAAACTCATCAAATTTAGACCTAATACTTTGGGCATTCAGCAACACACATGTGATCTTATACTTTGAGCTGACTCTACTAATTCTGAGGGAATTATGATCTACTGTCCTATTCTGACATGAACTTCTACCAATGCTTACTTCTTGATGCCCTAGTACTAGCGTCCCTGAACCCCCCCTCCTACCTAGTTTCCCTGAATGACACTTCTGTAGGCATCTCCCAAAGCCCTTGCCCCCTCATCCGATAAGTGAAGCCCATCCTTCATATAGTACCTATGCCACTCATAGAACTGATCCCATAAGTCTACATAACTAAGCCCCATAGCTGAACATAAGTTCTGAACTGAGCTGTTCACAGACAGAGCTCTCGAGTACCACTCCTCACTGGCTCCACAGCGAGGGAGGATGCCAGTCACAATGACTGGTTTCCTGGACTCCTTCAACCTCTGCAGCAGGCTCCGGTACTCTGCTACTATTCTCACACTCTGCCTAGGTCCTATGTTGTTCACCCCCACCTGTATTATAACTGTCTCTGGGCTACTCCTACCCAGTTCTGCCTCAATGACAGGGCCCATATCAACTACTTTTGCCCCCGGTTTAACTATACATTTGTCCCTCTTCCCACAGAATGTTCGCCTTAAGGGCCTTACCCTTGAGTCCCCAACCACTAAATGCTGAATCTGTTCCTTGTCACTTTCAGCTGCTGACTCTAACACACTGAACCTATTTGCTAGTGTAACCTGCTGATGTTCCCTGGGGCTGTACTGCCTGACTCTACCCTGAACTTTTGTCCATCCCTCCTGATCCCCTTCCCTCTTCCTCCTCCAGATTCTGCTACCACCCTCCATTACCCAGCACCCCTCCTCATCCTTACTGTCTGTGGCCCTAGCATTACTTTCCACAATGTTGGGTCTCCAGAAACGTGACCCTCCAACACACTTCCAAACCCCAGCCGCACTATCCACCTTTGCCTTATCCTCCTCCCTTATGCCCCTATCAGAACTACCACTGGTCCCTGATCCTGTAGGCTCCTTTTCTGACCCCCTAACCACAATCTGCGCATACGTTCCTTGGTCAGGAGCTACACCCTCCTGCGGCTCATCTCTACACCTACACTTACTTAACTGCGCCTCAAGCTCCGCTACTCTAGCCTGGAGGGCCTCTAGCTCTGCTACCTTCGCCTGCATCCTAGTCATGCTCATTTGAATACACTAGTAACTTAGGTATATAACTTAGGTACTATGCACTTTTCAATACTTTAATAACTTAACTTAACTTTTTTTGTTTGTTTTTTTGTTTGTTTTTTCTTCTTCTAAACCTTAACTAGATCTAGGTAAAGCTAGTAACACAAATCAGCTATGAGTGCACCTAATACTAGACTAAATATCTAATCCTTAAATAAACTGAATACTAAATACACCTTAATTATCCCTAATTTTCTAAAATATCTACTTATCCAACCCTGCAACTAATAACACAAAAATAAGACTAAGACAATTTTGGCGCACACAAGCTAGAATGAAAAGTCCTTTAAAAAGCAAGTAAGAGGTAACAGCTAACTATGAATGCTTAAAAATAATACTTAAACGATCCACAAAACTAAATATCTAATCCTTATATCTAAATATAATGTGGTTCCTCAAAAAATACACAACAACAGAGCTATCCAACAGCTACTTAGCTTGGCTAAAGTAGGGTTCAGACCTAAAGTGGTTGTTAATAACATCTATTGGGGCTCATCTCACATCTCACAAACTACGCTTAGACGTGAATAATCGTTGTCAGAACGGAAAAAACTGGTTTGGAGGCCAAATTCCAAAAAGTCACACAATTATAAGAAGGCATCGGATTTCGCTTCTTCGTGCATGCATAGGTGATTTAAAACCAGCTTTCTTTGTAAAACAAAATGCGTAGATTTTCGTTTCAAATGGGAAAAGCGTCATTTTTTGGTCGACTTCAGGCGATTTGAGAGGCTTGGCCCTTCCGGTCCCCTTGGATACGCCAGTGGCCAGAAAACATTGGGAAGGGGGGGGGGGGGCGGAACTCAACATGGGGGGGGGGGGGGCGAGGGCCAACCCAAAAGTATATCAATCGACACCTATTAAATGGACCGTTACCAACACTAAACTTAATTTCGGAAAACTGCGTGCATTGATACGTGCCAAACGACAAGTGAGTATCATAGGCGTCGCCGTCACCACGGACAGGTGTCCGTACAAGTTGGCGAACCTCCAAAAACTTGTACGGACGGTCCGTACAAGTTGGCGAACCTCCAAAAACTTGTACGGACGGTCCCGTACAAGTTGGCGAACCTCCAAAATCTTGTACGGACTGTCCGTACAAGTTGGCGAAACCATTTGAATGTGCAGAATTAGAGATATCGATACCTGAAATGTTTGTATTCTAATTATCTTCAGATGGACTATGTGTGACCGAATTGTGACGAATTACCTCTATATTCATAGAACGTATTGCTCAACAGGAAAGGGCATCTTATTGTCCTCTCCCCAACTTGAACGCACAAATGGCCAGTTGGAATGAAATGTTAACGTTTTTCGTCTGGAGTTCAGAATAGGAATATGTGCGAAAATGACAAGAGGTATTGACATTTTGCCTTGTCATTGCTCAAATGTTTAGCCGTTAAGTGAGCGGTGCTTGATGTGAAAGCGGGTACTGAAAGTTTGGGGACGATAGTTGGCGTCAGTTTACGAGATATTGCGAAATACGCGAGGGAGCAAAACACTACTCTCGTGTCAGTCACTAGTCCAGTTACATAAATGGTTCAGGCCGTAATTACGAGCGAGCGCTTCGCGCTCGCTCGCTCGTCTTTCGTAGTATATGGGACAAATCTGAATATGAGCGGCCCGGCCCGACCGGACCCGACCGGGCCCGACCCGACCCGGCCCGTGGCGACGCTTTTGACAAGCTAATAGCTCTGGAACCACACGTCCGATTGGCAAGCGGACTTCTTTGCTGAGCAGCCCCATCCAATCTACCCTGTTTGAGACCGATGCTGCTCATGTGGGTGACTATCACTGCGCGTGCCGCGTGAGGGGTGTTGGGAAGGTGTTTCCTCGCAATAACTCCGCAACGGCTGAGCCGATTGTGTTCAAATTGGGTGTGTGGTTAGGGACCCCTCAGCCGCCACTTTCCCACAAGTCATTGGCCTCTGCACGTGCGCACGTGCACACCCCTAATTCTATATCTCAGGAACGGCCGAGCCGATTGTGTTCAAATTTGGTGTGTGGTTAGGGATCCCTCAGTCGCCACTTTCCCACAAGTCAGGGGTGGGGTGCTTCTGCACGTGCTCATCCTTTTTGTATCTCAGAAACTACTTGCCCGATGGAGTTGAAATTCACCATACATTTCCTTCGCGCTCGCTCGTTTTACTGAACTGTATTTGGCTTCCTCCTGGCGCTGACAACGCGGATGCACGCGCGTTTCATTTTACATGGATACAAGCACAATGTATTAGGCCTAACCCGCGCCGTGCTGAAGAGGAGGTCGTTTGGATGTGCCTCCTGAAATTTTAGGAAATGCAAGGAACAAACGGGAGAGCTAGAGGCGTGCTAGCAAGAGACGTTGTGACTGATACTACAGTGTTTATCTCGTCGAGATGCGTATCCCCATATGCAACATAACCAACCTTGGTCACCAAATGACCTTGACCTGAGGTCATATTTTGAACTTGACCCGATCCGAAGTATGGCTCGGATCGTCTTGACGAGGCAAGCACGATGGTGTTCAAATTATTGCCCTATCTATAGTAGATACAAAGTTATGTACCAACAACTTTTGGGAAGAAAATGACAACATGACATTTGGTTACCTCTGGAGCCTTAACTATTGACCTTATATACAATTTGAGGACACTTAAGCGATATCATTTTGAAGGAGCTTTCGATTGCGTTTCTCCGTTTGTTCCAAGCTATTACAGTTTCCGAGATATTTTTTTTTCTTCTGGAGCGAAGTCCTAAACTTGGGAAAATTTGACCTTTGATGACCTCTGGTGACCTCAATAGTGACCTGAGCGAAAATATCACAAGCGTAGGAACAAGGGGATCGGGAGGCCATGGTCGCCCCACTTTCCGGCTAAATAATTTTGTATACAAATATTTGGCTAAATTATCCCAGATATTACCCCCACAAACTTTGTTTTTTCTCGAAAGCAATATATTTCGATAACATACGACACGCATTTTCAGTAAAGGTTGCGGAAAAGTGGCGCAAATTATAAAATGGCGCATGTTGTTTATGATATTGTGTGCTTCGGGGTTAGCAATCTGGCACAGTGGTAAGACATTTGCTTTTTGTGCCGGGAACGGGGGGTTCAAATTCCTCGGCGGGCCTCTGACAAAAACCGACCCGGCCCCCATATCCCTCGGAACAGGGTGAGAGTTCCAGTTAGCGCTTTGGTCGCAGGAGGATATGGTGTTTGGTCCACTACATTGTGTGCTTCAAAAGAAGAATAAAAGTGAGCTATAAAAAGCTAGGAACTTAGTTAAAATAATTATTTTATAAAATTAGTAAGTACCAATGTAGGTAGGTTTCCTTTAAACACCGTATTGACACCACTGCAAAAGATCACGTCCTATCCCCCCCCCCCCGCTCAAAAGGTTCGATGTCATGGTGTGTCCGTATAAGTTTTGAAACACGTGGCGACGCCACTGGTGAGTATAGGTTTCATAAATATCTGGCATACATGCCCAATGCCCATTCTCCATTGAATAAGCGGTTTGATAATGGATGTATTCATTTGGAGCCTGCGATAGCCGAGATGTTTTCAACAGCTGTCTCATGTCGCTCGACACGGATGCGACACGGATTGACGGCTTCCAGACATGCTACCTGGGGAGTAGCCAATTCACGGCTTCCGAGACATGCTACGTGGGAGTAGCCAATTCACGGCTTCCCAGACATGCTACCTGGGAGTAGCCAATTGACGGCTTCCCAGACATGCTACCTGGGAGTAGCCAATTCACGGCTTCCCAGACATGCTACCTGGGAGTAGCCAATTGACGGCTTCCCAGACATGCTACCTGGGAGTAGCCAATTCACGGCTTCCGAGACATGCTACCTGGGAGTAGCCAATTTCACGGCTTCAGAGACATGCTACCTGGGAGTAGCCAATTCACGGCTTCCCAGACATGCTACCTGGGAGTAGCCAATTCACGGCTTCCGAGACATGCTACCTGGGAGTAGCCAATTCACGGCCTTCCCAGACATGCTACCTGGGAGTAGCCAATTCACGGCTTCCAAGACAGGCTATCTGGGAGTAGCCAATTCACGGCTTCCGAGACAGGCTATGTATATACCATTTATTTCGGCAAATCCACGCAATGGTGGCTCTTCCTTGCCTTTCGTCAGATTATAAAGTACATTGTAGGGGGGACACATGCAGACATTAGACATATACGATAAAAACGAAAGAGACAATGACAATGTGATGGTAACCAGGATCGCTCAGTCACCCGCATCCAGTAAAAGTCGTTTGAGAGCGCGATGGAAACCTGCGACTGACATTGCGCGCATTTCCACCTATCTGGGAGTAGCCAATTGACGGCTTCCGAGACAGGCTATCTGGGAGTAGCCAATTGACGGCTTCCCAGACAGGCTATCTGGGAGTAGCCAATTGACGGCTTCCGAGACA